>LBNU01017132.1:117730-150549 GCA_014162995.1 Artemisia annua | reverse complement strand
ATTTGGAGTCCTAGGAAGAAATTAAGTTCACCCATCATACTCATTTCAAACTCATCATGCATGATTCTTGAGAATTCATCACATAATTCTTGACAAGTTGATCCGAATATGATATCATCTACGTATATTTGAACAATGATAATGTGTGAGTCTTTCCTTTTAGTGAATAGTGTGTTATCTACGAGGCCCATGGTGTATTTGTGATTAACTAGGAAGGTCTTAAGTCGATCATACCACGCTTTTGGAGCTTGCTTAAGTCCATATAATGCCTTTTTAAGTTTGTATACATGATTTGGTTTTTCAAAATCGGTGAATCCCGGTGGTTGAGCAACATAGACTTCTTCATTTATAAAACCATTAAGAAATGCACTTTTGACGTCCATTTGAAAGAGTTTAAAATCATGTGCGCAAGCATAAGCAAGTAAAATTCTAATAGACTCGAGTCTAGCAACCGGAGCAAATGTTTCGTCGTAGTCGATTCCTTCTTGTTGATTATAGCCTTGTGCTACTAGCCTAGTTTTGTTTCTAGACACTATACCATTTTCATCCATTTTGTTTCTAAATACCCATTTAGTTCCAATTATTGTTTGACTTTTAGGTTGAGGTACTAATGTCCAAACATCATTGCGAATAAATTGGTTTAATTCTTCTTGCATTGCAATTACCCATGATTCATCTTTGATAGCATCATTAACATTTTTCGGTTCAATTGTTGATACGAAACAAAAGAAGTTACTTTCATTTTGGACTTTAGATCTTAAGGTTCTTTCGTTAATGTTTCCAATTACGCTATCTAGTCGATGATTTTTAGACTCTTTAACATTAATGATTTCTAGGTTTAATAGTTCATCTTCCTTNTAATCAAGGTACTGGTCAAGGTACTGGTAGACAGTTTCAAATAACACCAAGGACTTTGGACTTTGAAAAAGATGTAGGTCCATCCAATCCAGTTTTAGAAGAAGATGTGAATAGTGAAGACAATTTCACTATTGCTGATATTATGCTTAATATGTCAAAACCTAGAAGTCTCACTATACCTGGAGCTGAACAACCTCAAGAAGATCTGCCACCTTCTCCTAAACCTATTCCAAAGATTGATCCAAAAGACAAAGGAAAAGGAATTTAACATTAATGATTTCTTGGTTTAATAGTTCATCTTCCTTGTCATTTTCTAGATTTTCTACATTTTCTATTGCTTGACTTTCAACTAAGTCATCATCTACCAAAGGTGATGTCTTAGAGGGAGGTGGACTTTCGTCAAATGTTACGTTCAACGATTCCTCGACTCTTAAGGTTTCTTTGTTAAGTACAACATATGCTTTACTATTTTGTGAGTAGCCAAGAAAAACACCTTCGTAAGACTTTGGGTCAAATTTGGTGAGATAATCCTTGGTGTTTAAAATAAAACATTTACTTCCAAAAACTCTAAAATATCCTAGTGTAGGCTTTTTGCCTTTATATAATTTATATGGTGTTTTCTTTAGGAATGGTCGAATTAAGACACGGTTTAGGATGTAGGTTGATGTATCAACGGCGTTACACCAAAACTTTTGTGGAATGTTTTGTTCGTTAAGCATTGTTCTACTCATTTCTTGAAGAGTTCGGTTTTTGCGTTCTACTACACCATTTGATTGAGGGGTACGTGGTGCCGAAAAGTTGTGTGTTATACCATGATTATCACAAAAGTTTCCAAATTGTGTTTCGTTATCAAATTCTCGACCATGATCCGTTCTAATAGACATAATACGAGTTCCTAATTGATTTTGAATTTTCTTACTTAGAATTTCAAATTTATCTTCGTTTTTATGTTTCAAAAATTTTGTCCAAGTATACCTAGAGTAGTCATCTACTATAACTAAAGTATAGAAGTTGCCTCCGTAACTTTGTATAGCGGATGGACCAAATAAATCCATATGAAGAAGTTCTAAACATTTTGAAGTTGACACCATGTGTTTAGCCTTATGGCTACTATGTACTTGTTTACCTATTTTGCAAGCATCACAAAAGTGTTGGTCATATTTCAACTTGGGTAGGTTTCTAACTAAGTCCCTAGAGGAGAGGTTTTGGATTAGTCTCATGTTAGCATGTCCTAAACGTCTATGCCATAAAAAGTTGAGGATTCATCTAATGAGGTGAGGCAAAGTTTGTCTCTAGATGATTGATCCAATTTCATGACATATACGTTGTTCTTTAGGATACCTTTGGCTATGGTTATTCCATCCTTAAGTATTTTACTACCATTTTCACTAAAGAGGACATTATACTTTTTCCGACAAAGTTGACTAATACTAAGGAGATTGAAACCTAGGTTGTCTACGTGAGCTACATCATCTATAGATAAAGAGTCATTAGAGATTGTACCTTTTCCGATGATTTTACATTTAGCTTTGCTACCAAAGGTAACATTGCCTCCATCGAACTCTTGATAGTTTGTGAAAAGACTTTTGTTTCCGGTCATGTGTCTTGAGCAACCGCTATCTTTTATCCACTCGTCCGGTTCCAAACTTACTTTGAAGCATACCTGTTGTGATTAACACTCAAATGTTTGGTCCCCAATATCTCATGGGTCCATTTTGGTTAAACATATCATTTCTATGATTCATGTATGGAATTTGTTGATATGGGATCCAAGGCATGTAATTTGGTATGGGAAAATGTCTTGGCAAGTTTTGGTTCCAACCATGTTGATGACTATGTTGAGTGTTATAGTTACTTTTTGGAAAGGGGCGTTTGGGATATTAACATATTAAGTTGCCACTGACCGATTCAGTTAATTTTATTAGATGATATCAACTTTTCTCCAAATTAAGTTGCAAGAATTTGATGCGAAAGGCTCTGTGTGTTAGTTACAAATTGTTAATCATTTGGAACTTTCGATGATTCATGTTGAAATATAAAGTTGCTAGTGATTCATTAAGTTATGAACATACATAATATAGTAGCCGTGTTTTCTCTTGCGTTTAATTGTGTATGGTGTATTCGTGTATAATAGCTATTCTTCTGACAAATTAAACTGTTTCCTTAGAAATTTATAAATTTTGACATGTCGTTGTAGTAACCAGAGTTTAAGGTTTTTGCATTTGTGCATTGTATAGAGCATGGGATGAAGATGGTGCAGTAGTAAATAGTAGTGATGCGAAAATATGTGGCGACGATTGGAGAAGTTGTGGTGGGTGAGTGGTTTGTGGTTTCTGGGTCATTTATATGGGTATTAGGGAGTTATTTGTACAAATGGTTCTATTTCAAATATTGTTTGTAAACATGGGTTATTTTCATTTAGTGTTGGTTAAATGGGTTTATTCATTGGTGGAATCACCATATACATAAGATTCATCCATCTTTTTCATTAACAGCCCTTTAACATATGCAAGAATAACTATTATGTAAATAGTTTTCCTTTAGTCCATATGATAATTGAGCTCAAACATTAATAAATAATTAATTAGCATCGAGGATCAGTGACGAAGCCACGAATCTTTGCTCGGCTGGGCCGATACAAAAATAGAAGTTCAAGAAAATAAATACATTAACTGTGAAACCTTATTACTAACATGTATTAATATCTAAGAGTATAATAACCATTGATTTTTTTTTATAAATTACGCTTCTTGGGATGGGCCAACAGTAAATAAATGAGACTAAATACCTTACAAATATACAAAATACATGCATGATATTATTGACCAAAATCCATTTTGGGTGGGCCTTGGCCAACCCAATCCATAAGCTGCCTCCGTCCCTGTCGAGGATTAAATATTACATAAATAAGAAATACAACAAAAGTAAAAATCTGTAGAAGCTAATTGAGTAGCATGCATATTAGAAAAACTACATGCTTAAATAAAACACGAATTAGAAAAGCTACTTGTTTCAACTTGTATCGAATCTTGGTTGATAATTCGTACAACTGCTCCAATTATGACTGGGTGGTGACATACTCCACGTCTACGGGGTTCATCAGGATGATGTTTATCTATCTACTTTTTTTACTTTCAAGATCTTTTTATTCTCTATTTTGGGTGATTGACCAAAGTGTTATAGCCCTTTTCACTTGTGTGCTTTCAAATTGCATCCCTAACCGAAATTTGTTTTTTAATTTGATTCACTCCAAAAGTCTATTTGTACTTTCTCTTCTACATCTCCAAGGTCATCATCTTCTACATCACCAATGTTATTCATAAAACTTGTTACTCTCGGAGAGTGTGATTTAATGGGGATTTTACTTCCATCAGAGTCATCACTGACAACACTTATCAATTCACTAGTATCTTCTATGAATTACGTTTGTCAAATCTAAACTCGATATTTGCCTTAAATGTATCGCCATAAGGCAAAGAAAAAGGCGTATTTGGGGGTTGGCCATAAAACTACGTAAAAGACCGAGAAAACTAATATTTGAGGGTAACATGGTTTTACTAATATTTGCGCGTAACATGGTTTGTTCATGGGTATTACTATTACAAATATATGCGATCATGAACCAAGTTTCACTATTCACAAGAGTTTTTTAATAAATTTTTTCTAGGCATTGAATATAAAGTAAAATTAAGGGTCCGTTTGGTTCGTAAATAGGTTTGGATTAGGATTTAGATTTGGTATAGGATTTAGATTTGAGGTAGGTTTAGGAGAGAGAAATTATATTTATTTAAATATACTTTATAATAAATCTTGAATAAAATATATATTATTTGAATGTTAAAATTGAAAAAGAAAATGTAAGAAAATATAAAGGGGTCCACCATATAGAGAGAAAAAAGTGAAATGGCCCCACTAAAATACACAAACTCATCTCAATCCCACCTATGTTGCCTACTATCACTTTTTGATTCCAACTCCCATTCATTTTTTCAAAAGAGTGAATCAAACAAATGATTAAAGTCTTTTCAACATAAAACTCATTCCAAAGTGCCCAACCAAACGGGCCCTAAGAAAACTAACACACAATTCAAGGCCTCACCAAGATGATTAAGGCCATTCACTTCTACAAAAACGATCAACGGTTCTATTTCCACATTTACAAATTTTTATTTAACACACACCTAACACAGTTTTTTTAGCATCTTATACAAAAGTTAGATTCCCCTTTTCTTAAATTATATAATTTATAGTCTTGATGCTAAACACAGTACGGGGTGGGATTGACCCTCATTTTATCTGCCACGACAGCTTTTTCTCTTCTGCAATTGGTTGCCACAGTAAGGCGACCTACACTACAAAAACATACCTCACAAAAATACCTTTTATATTTAATTAAATACACACAAAAGAAACAAACAATCTAGGTTGCTTAGACAACCCCAACCTCCCAACATTTGCAATCGATCAATGTGCCACACTAAGAATTGATCGATCGTTTCTTATATTGATCGATTGTATATTTATTACTGTGGGAGCTTGAGCTTTACTCTAATATTATTTTTTTCTTTTTCTTCTTTCCAAAATTATATATTTTTGTAGTTTATCCATTAGTTGCATAAAATAAATGGTAAGCAAAATGAAAACTTCTAAAAGTTAAAAACAATCCTTGATTGGGATATATCTATGAATTTAACTGATATCCAATAAAATCTTTAACCTTGACATTTCAAGTTAATTATGCCACGGAGAATAAGAATTACAACCCTATAAAAAAAACTGAGGTTTTTTTGTATACATCTGCAACAACTTGCGGACCTATTTATCCTCGTTTTTACTGCGGACCTATTTATACTCGTTTTTACGAAAGATAAACCAAAAGAATTGGATGAATGAAAAATAACATATATGTTGGTTTGAATCTATGGATAAAAGAGATGATGGATTGATGGTAATTAATTGAGTAGTTGATATGAATATGTAAAAGTGGTACGATAGTACCTGTAATAAGATCTTTTTTTAATAAATGCATGCTTTACACAAATTTATGCAAAGAATGTACGCTACTGACATTTAAAAAAAAACAAAGGTCACTTACAAACTTTAATAGATGTAATTCAATCTTCAACTACTACAATAAAGGAGTTACGTACAAATATTTGTGAGTGCAGGATAAGAAAAAGAAACAAATAAAAAAAATAAAAATAAAAAAATGTAGCACTCATAAACAGTGTTCTAAAAGGCGTCGCCAAGGCGCGAGGCGTGGTCTCGCCGCCACGAAATGGACCATGGCGGCTGCTCTAGGCGTGGCGTGAAAAAAGGCAAGAAAATGCGCGAAAAGGCGCGCCTTTTGGTAAGGCATGGCGAGCCTTTTTGAACCAGTTTTTTTTTTTTTTTTTTTTTTTTTTTTTTTTTTTTTTTTTTTTTTTTTTTTTTTTTTTTTTTTTNGATAAATTTATAAATATTTTTTTGCCGCCTTAGTCACGCCTTGAAGAACGTTATGGCTTCGCCATGGCTCGTAAGGCATGAGGCGTGGCCATGCCACCACGCCACGCCTCACGCCATTTATAACATTGCTCGTAAATCAAGTGAAAAGTGGTCCCAAAAATATACTAAGTTACTAACCATTTCTACAAAATGATTTTTAACTAACGCATGTTTACAAACAACTTTAAGTTAGAACCATATTTACGAAAAAAAAATAAAAATAAAAATAAAAAATAACTAATAATAATTAAAAAAATAAAAAATAAATAAATAAATAAATAATAATAATAATAATAATAATAATAATAATAATAATAATAATAATAATAATAATAATAATAATAATAATAAAACAATAATAATAATAATAATAATAATAATAATAATAATAATAATAATAATAATAATCTATATATCTATATCTATATATATATAAAGATTGAGTTCCCTCTATTGAATGTGAGCATTAATGGCATTAGGCAAGAAACTATAAACTCTATTATGTAATGGTCGAATACAAGGTCAGTAAATAATATGCAATTAATTTGAGGTTAAAAGAATTTACAATAGCAATAGCAAGAGACTTCTATAATGATACGTAACTGTTAATGAAGATCAATCGATCAGTCATTCCAAAAGGTCATTAAATTGGGATACAATCAGTTTTAAAGTATGAAATTGCTTCAGTACTCCACTTTCTCTTCTCTTTTATCTCCCACCGTCCCATTATGTGTTTCCAGTTTTGAATAACTATTTTTGTATTAGTTATCAAACTAGCAGGTGATGAATTTTGGGTTATGGTGAATGAATGTGTTGTGTTGTTTTGTTTGCTTTGTCAAATTAGTTGTTTTATTTTGGTGTAAATTATGATCATGTTCTAGGGAGTATTTGGATTAGCTTATTTATGTGGCTTGAGCTTCAGGTATATATTTTTGTTTGGTCATGTTAGTGTTATATGTAGAGCTTATTCAGGATTCGGGTGCGTAAAGTCAGAAAGCTGAAGAAAAAAAGTTGATCCAAAGGTATGGTTTTGTTTACAAGTTTATTGTTTTGTTCATATATAACAGTTAAGATATTCATTAGGCTTCGTTTTTAGTTTATTAGGCTTTTTCATCCTATTATACTTTGAATACAGTTATGTGTTTCGTGTTGGCATCACATCATAGACATGGCGGAGAAGGTTGTGACAATGATAGGGTTGTTGACTTGGAAATGAATTCTTGAAGGTTGGTTCATGGTACCTTATACATGTTTTTGATACTAATATTTTCACAATAGTTTGGTGTATATTGCTTTTATGCCTTAAATTGTCACTTTTCTGGTCTTTGTCATTCTAATAGAGACAGTTTCTAATTTTATTCTATGTTAATGTTTTAATGGGTTTATATTGTATATTGGTTACTGTTTTTTGCATAAAAATAGAAATCAGGTCCTATCATTAATAGTTTAGATAGTAAATGGATAAAACGGATAAAACCGATAAATTTGGGTGTGAAGTTTTCCTGCTAAAACCAGATAAAACCGACCATTTTTGCTTTTTATGGACTATCTGAATTAGAATTATGTTGGTGCACAAGTAATGAGTATTTTTAGGTATCTGATTCATTTGCCCAACAGTTATATTAAATTAGGTGTGTTGAGTTTGATGGAGAATATATTTATACCATATGGTTTCTTTTTCTTGATACAATGTATATGTTTCCTTACCATATGAAGGAAAGATAATCCATATCCTTAATAATGTTATACATTTTGTTATAGTAAAAAACTTTGGCGCAAAAAAATCATTGTATATGAGTTACATACAAATTAGCAGGGTCTAATTAGTCTCAGTGATAGTCAGCTTCTGTGATCAACCCTTTATTACAGTTGTGCCTGAATTGGATGAGAGTCGATTGATCCTTTGAATTTCCACCACAAAAGCATGCCAGATAGCATTTTGTGACAGGTAAAGCCAGGGTTCATTGTGACAGGTTATCGTTTTTGATACTTTTTATTCCACCCATTTGGTGAAAGCTACCTGCTACTACTGCCTTTGGTATTGGTAAAATGGTAATTTTCTTTTTCTATCTTTCATTATTGATTTATGGTTTCATTTGCTGTTTTGTGTAATGGGTATGTGTTGTTTTAGTATTCCATGGGTTGTGTCATTAACAGGAGTTTAAGATTGGCATTTCGAATTAAAGGTGTGTTAACTTTAATTTGTAAGATGATGTCGAACAAACAGTATTTTGTTTGATTGTTTCATTGATTTCCTCTTTTAGGGGGGGTGTTTGTGATTAAGTTTTGCATATGATCCGGATATGAAAGCTATAGCAAAAAGTAGCTAACCAGGTAAGCAATCTTAGATGCTCTATTGAAACTACTTATAAGGCTTAACACTTAAAAATAAGTACTCCCAAAGCAGCATCACAGTGTTTCATATGCTTGATTTGTTACTCATTAATGATNTATGTATACGGTTAAGACAGGTCATGACTGGATTATGATGGTGAAAAAGTGGTGTATAGGAGCATCGCTCTGGGGCTTGATGGCGAAGAACTCATAATGAACACTACTTATGTCAAAGCAGTTGCTTTCTTAAAGAGTGGTGTAAAGGTGAGATATATTAGGATGAGTGAACCGGTTTAAAAATCAACAGTGGAACACATAACTTTGGACATTTTCCATAACAACTTTTATGTCTTAAAAATGTTGATGGTATACAGGTAGCAACATCCATATTATGGTTTCTCTTTGGGTCATAGTTTTAACTACGGCTTTGCACTATTTTTCAGGTATTTCAAACATGTACTTTTTCGTTCACGCAAAACAGAACCAAAAACCCGTGCCAAACTGCAATTTTCAACTTGATGGTATTGACGATGATTGTTTCTGTAACCCAGAACAGTTGACAGAGGCCCTTGAGCAATTTGAACATCACGCTGGTTGAAAGTCTTTGAACATGAACGCGTGTCATTCTGTCTGGTATGTTGATCAAATCATCTGAAGTAGAGGTGGGTTTTCTGCGAACAAACAATTACAAATGGGTTGATTTGGGTTATCTGTCATGACTGGGTTAAATTCAAATGCATAAACTTTTTAAGCTACAGATAAGAAAATGGTTTGAATTTATCGCTATAAAAATATCTCATAAAATTTATTGCTATAAAAATATCTCATAAAAAACCTGATTGTATGTTGTGTGGTTAGGTAAGCTTATTCAGAAGAATTTAGAGGCGTTTGGATGGAAATAAACAGGTTTATGGTTATGGACTTATTTAAATTTTTTTAGTAAGTCCTTTGGGTTCAACGAATTTGAGGTGCTTAATGGTTATTGTATTTTTCAAAATACACAATTAACTATTCTCATATTGTTGGCCAATGCTTAATAGCTACAAGGTGCCCGCCATTTTCCAATCGCTCTTTAGAGATTCAAATGTAGATAAACTTTTAGTAATTTTTGTTTGTTGCAATTGATGAGGAATACAGGCTGCATTCGTAGCTAACTGATAAGTATGGAGCCACTGCAGCTCATTATAGGAAGTTCATCATAGGAACAAGAAGATACTGGATTTTCTTTTTTAAAACATGTCATTGAAAGTTTTGAGTGATGTAGTAAAGTCAAGGAATTCTCATCGGTGTACCAAAATAAAATGGAAGGTTTGTGAAATTGATGTGATTAAGTTGTTTACTGAAAGGATAACTTCTTTGGAGAGAGGGTGTTTGGATATGCTTTTCGAAATGATTTTGTGGTTTTATCATTTTTGCAGCATACACAGGCTGAAGACAATAACAGAGACTCCACAAGAAATTCCTTACCTAAGTTGCAGTGAGAAGAAAATGGCAAACGAGAATGCGGACCCAGCAAATATGGGCACCGCGGAGCCTCATCAGAATCTGGCAAGAAAAGAGTGGGACGAAACCACATTGGACCCTTGGAAATATATTATTGTCCTAGATGAAGATCTCCTAGAAGTTAATATCCCATTAATGTCGATCTTTAAGAGGCGTGTGGTAGATGGTTCATGTTTTCAATTTTGAAATAATCATTGGGTTAGAGATTATAATCTAAAAGCAATGTTTCCTGGATTTTTCTCATTGGCACACATGTATTTAATTTTATTTGGAGAACGCCCATAATGGGTGGGAGTGAATAAGTGAAAAAAGACCCAATTGCTTAGAATGTAGAAGTCACTACATGATTTTAAAACAAGCAAAACCTATGATGCCTGAGAATGTCCCTTTAATACTTCAAATGTCTTTACTGTGCCAAGTTTAATGAGAATGATTGAAAATTTTCTATTGCCTTTTTCTAATGTGGCTGATATATAGAATGGGGATCTCTCTTTTAAAACAAAGATTCATTCTTGAAGATTTTATGCGGATTATATTCCTATTTGGTTCAACTTAGATAGTCACCGGTTGATCTAGATTCAACAAGATGTCCCGTTTGCGATGCGCCCACTGACCTCCCAACACCTTACACTTTGACGATCTAGGCTTTAGATACCTTTTAGTAGTAATGCGATTAGAATTTGTAAAATTTTATAAAGTCAAAAAAACTTAAATTTGTTTTATGTTTGAAACAAAATTAAATTTATTTGTATGGTCGTTAATTTGTAACAACAAGTGAATGTGGTTGGATATATGCACATTGCATATGATTATCTACTTATTTGAGGAGTAAAATAAGCGGTTTGGTGGTGCTTATTAGACCTACCGGCAAAAACACATTTATATTAAAATAAAAATTAAAAAAAAAAAAAAAAAAAAAAAAACCCTCAAAAAAAAATTATTACAAACCGTACTCGACTGCCAAAAGAGAACAAAAATATATATATGTTTCAATTTAAAAATTAAAAAAATAATAATAAAAAATAAATAAAAAACACCGTAAATACATAATGCCAAATAATATAACAAAGAAGGCTCCGTAGTAACGTGCTAAAACAAATGAACCATATGTAGTATAAACTACCTGCTTAAAATAACAAATCAACTATGTCTTTGATACTTTTTCTTCGCTGGTTTAGTCGAGTACCCAAGATAAAAAAAATAAAAAACCGTCTAATAACTTAATACACATAATCATTGCAAAGCCGATAATTCTTTATGCTAAACAAAGCCCGTGCATTGCACGGGCCATGCTGCCTCGTAACAATAATAATCGAGTATTAGGAGATGTAGGGAGAGGCACGTCAATTTGATGGGTTGAGCAAATTTTAAAAATTTAACTAGGGTTTATATTGATGTTGGATTAGGGGATGGTTGAGGCATTCATGGATTATGCACGTGTGACACAGGTTAAAATGAGAAGGTTGAGAATCAGGGGAGGCCCGGAGGGGGTGCAAACCCAATTCCCGCACAGGGCACGTTTCCGAATGGGACACAAATTTTTGGAATTTTTTTAATATATATTATATATATAATGTAAAAGTGTTATAATAGAGCTTCACGAATCATCGGTTAACTACTATGGTATGTATTTTTAATACTATGATTTTGTTATGAATATAATTAATTGTTATAACATTAGTTATCATTTATAAAACAAAATAAAATTTGCTAGGAGTTAGGGGCATTTTTTTTTGCTCGCACTGGGTACTCAAATTCTCAGGGTCGTCACTGTTGAGAATAAACCGTACGTTTTAGATGCACCTATAAAAATAGATGATATAGATGAATTTTTGGTGTTTTGACCGGAGCTAGTATTTGGTTCTGTGACTTGGTGACTCGTATAGTTTAGTGACTCGTATAGTTTACTGTTTGAATAGCTGGTGCAACATCTTTTGTGCGCTTTTTAACTTGCATTTCGAAATCCACCAGCTTATCATAAAGTTCAGCATAGGTAATATATATTTCATATCGCTTTTTAACTTCTTTTGTGCGCTTCATACGTTTTTAGGCGTACAATATTTATTTTAAACATCTTTTTAAGCGTATGAAATACAAGTTGCAACAAAAAGCATAGATATTTTGAAGTCCACCAGCCTTTTTGTACAATATTTATTTCATAAATATTCCACATTCCCCACCTCCACCATCATGCACCAATTCCACCGCCATCAAATTTTACAGTTTACCCAAACAGAAAAAGAGAACCGAACCATGTCAAGAAACCAAACACAACAGCAATGTTAGAAACACTACAGAATGGATGTCGAAACCAATTAACATTCTATCAGTCACTAAAACTTCCTTTGGGGATTTAAACCAAAGAATACATATTTGCTACAATCAACTCCTCAAGGTAACGTTTTAAATTGAACTAACTATTCCCACGAGTCCGATTCTACAAAATTTTGTTCATCAAAGCATTAGAAGTTACAGAAGATACATCAAAGGTGTCATTTCCACTTTCTACAATCTGCACCTCTCCTTCATTTGATAAAAACACTTACCCAAATATCAACGATTGAAATTTTGCATTCTTGTAGGCGTAAATGGCAAAGTCTTGAAATGTGTATCTGTCAAAATGTTGAATCCAAATGTTAAAAAACTACCTATGCCTATGACCACGAAGCACCTTGTGGAGCAAAATCAATATAAATTGTCTTATGTAACAATCGCAATGACTAAATAAGTAAATGGTGAATTTAACGGTTTGCCCAGAAAATTAAAACCTGAATAACACACAGCGATAACCACCAATTGTGTCAAAAGTATATAATGAGTGTTCGCTTGTAACTTTTGCACAATTCCTCTTGAGGCTCAAATTTAAGATTTGACACAATTCCTCTTGTGTCAAAAGTATAACCACCAATTGTGTCAAAAGTCTGAAAGTTGTGGTTGGTAACTGCTTCTTATGAATTTAACGGTTGTACCATTGTGTCAAAAGTATATAATAAGTGTTCGCTTGTAACTTTTGCACATTTTTTTTTTCTCGTGTAGGTATGCGTTTGTGCGTGTGTGTGCGTCTATTTTGTGACTTACATTACTTGCCAATGTAGAACTCAGAAGAAACTTAATCAACATCCATATCCTTCTCCTTATCAACATTTTTGCTGGACCATAGCTTTATTGTCCTATCATGAGAAACAGTCGCGATACTTTGTCCATCTGCAAAACCATTAACGTGAGTATATGTCAAAACCTTTTATTTTAATTTTTATTTTATTTTTTTAATTTTTTTATTTATTTTTTTTCTTTTTACAGCCATTAAATCTCACCATAAGATAAGTAAGCAGTAAGAGCAACCCCACCCACCACGCTACGATTACTACCAAACTCACATGTGTGGTAATTTCGACCTATTTACTCATGAATACGTCTTTGTTGGTTGTGTAGGGTCAAGAGGGTCGAATAAAAAACTAGCTAAAAAGAATTAGCCTGTTTTATTTAGCCTATTTCAAACCATACTAAAAATTAGCCTGTTTAAACCCAAACCTGTTTTGGCATGTCATTTCAGGTTACAATTGACAAAAAATAAAAAAGTAAAGGAAATACTAGCAAAAGTTAATCAAGACTCAAGGACTCAAGATAATGGAACTTACCTGCAACTACATCAACAGATGTGACTTTAGATTCATGACCAGAAAGGACCTTGACGGGCTTAAAATCTCTTGCTGACCATACCTGAGATGTAAACCCAACAATAAACACAATAAACACTCAGGTATCCATTAATAGTGCCAAAAAAATGATTGAGTAGGGAAGTTGTGAAATACCTTAGCAGTCATATCATAAGAAGCAGTTACCAAAAAGTATCCCTCTTGAGGCTCAAATTTAATCTGAGAAATAAGATTTGAATGTGCAGGAATTGTGTACAACGATCTCTTTTTTCTCAAATCCCAAATTCTACAAGTATTGTCTTCACCTCCTGTTGCTAAATGATACCCATTTGGTGAAAAGCTAATACCCAAAACCTGTAAAGGTGCCCATAAAATGATTATCAGCTAACTTAAAAAAATAAATAAATAAATAAAATAAGAGATATAGAATTGGACCCATTTACTTATAAACAAGTATTTTCGGGTGGTATTTTCCAGTCAACCAAGTCTGAAAGGTATCTATTGTTTATGTTATAGAGCATATAACTTCATAAATCATTTTCTACAATACTAATTTACAGCCCCGTGTTTAACACAAGTTATCAAAGTGAATTTATTTGATACACGAATTTTGTAAATTTGTCGTAAACAGTTTAGTAGTTGAACACTTACTTATTTTAAATAAATTGTAAAAAAAGTAAAATTAAAAACATGAAATTCTTATATTAAGTTAGAACACATCATACATTATAATCAAACCCGTTTCAGATATTTCGCACTTTAACCCGTGCCACATTGAAAGAGACATAAATTATTAACCAGAATTATAATTATTATAGTGAAAATAATTAATGGACAAACACATAAAAAATCATATGTTATTGACATACATAATTTAATTTCAAACACAAAAATATTATTATAAAATAAGTTTGGGTTTGGGTTGGTTTAGGAATCTCAACTAAACATGATAAAAATTAGTAGTATAAATAAATTTGAGTTTAAGTTGGCTTGGAATCTCATAAAAACATGATAAACATTGATAACTATAATTTTTAAAATACGGATAAACAATGAGATCATCATAGCTTAAAAGCTGACACGTGATCAATATGACATGACAAATTTTTAAAAACTTTGCCTATATACTCGGTCTAAAGATAGAGATTTTAAACTGTTAGTGTGACAGTCCATCAGTTCCAATGTTAACATCCGGGTTACTGTTTTTAGTTTCTCCCATAATATTTGTCCACTTAAAAAAAGGCAGCCAAAACGCAAATCCCCTGGAAGCCACACTTAGTCAGGATGTTCAAGGAAAGCTCTCAGCATTTCCTCCAAGTTTCACGTCATTGCTCATGGACTGTTTCCCTGCAGCTGAACAAGGTACATTTCTTATATCATTATTGCTCTTTATGGTCACTGTTATGATCATGACAACATGAACCAATATTATACCATACAGAAATGCAATCAACGGTTCCAGAGGAAGTCGCTCTCAAAAAGGAAATCATGGTATTTCCAATTGCTCAATCTTTTCACAGTTCTTTCTACCTTGTAAATCTGGTTTCTGCAGTATTTAACTGAAAATGCAATGGTAAACTTGATTTTGTTTCACAGAAATATTTAGAAGACTCTTCCTTCCATGGTACATCCTGATCTTCGTACTTTTATATAAGCTCATGTTATATGTTGAGACGATTTGAATTAATATATGTGAAATTATAACTATATCCCTCCCTCCATACCATGAAAACTGTAACAATCAACATGGTTTTAAAAGATTGTCTGATTACTAGCTAAACGTTTGTTTATATAGAAAGTGGAAATTTATCAAAGAGGAAACATAATAACTGACCTTAAAACATCATGGAATAAAATCATAAATGCAGTAAATTCTGAAAGACGATGGAGAAACTTAATATGCTTGTAATTTTGTTCATAGTATAAAAGATTTTACAATTGAAACGCTAAGCTGTGAATTGTATTTGCTTCTAACAGAAATGCTGAGCAAGGTACAGAAAGTCGTGAATGGATTTGAAGATGATCTTCTGGTGCAACCAGTGACCACCTTGTAGATTTGCTGTCATAGCGGGTCATAGTGATAAGTACAGTACATTCTTGTTCCTCTTCCTTATGACATACTCATTAGCTACATGATACAAATCTATTCATATATACAAAAAAATAGTACTTCTAGGTATCTTACATCAAGAAACATAAAGCAAAAATGGTCAAATGAAAACGAAGAAATGAATAAAGCCCTGTTGGCTTCAAGTGGTTTGTACTTGACACTTGACAGTGACCTAGAGGTACATAGCTGGAACCAGAACTTGAGTATGACACACATTGTATGACTATACATGCATTACTTGAATATTGCAGACTTACAGTATATGTGATTTGAGCCTGTTCATAGGAAAATGTTAATTTGATAAAAGTATATCGCGCGTGAGCAATAAAGTTTGTCTGTTATTCTGTTGTGGTTCACTTGTTACTATCTTGTGTAGTTGGTGCTTGATTTTTGCTTTATAAGTTTTCAGGTTATCTGTTAGCTCTTTTCTGAACTATGATTAAATAGAGTTCAGTAGCATTCCATTATAAACTCTTAAGTTCGGAACTCATGGTAAACCACAAGTTTGTCCGTTTACATATACTGATATTTTAGTGGTATGTCATCACTTCAGGGTTCAGTTGACCCATTTATATATGATAAACCCTAGTAATGTGATTATGTGAACTTAATTTACTTGACAGCCCCTTTCTGTCGGCCAAAAGGTTAGAAACCATGGTTACCCAAAAATAAAAATAAAAAAATGGCAAAGTCTTGAAATTGTAGTATCCTCCAGTGTATATTACTTGCCAATTTAGAACTTGGAAGTAGCTTAATCAACATCCATATCCTTCTCCTTATCAACATTTTTGCTGGACCATAGCTTTATTGTCCTGTCATGAGAAACAGTCACGATACTCTGTCCGTCTGCAACTACGTCAACAGATGTGACTTTAGATTCATGACCAGAGAGGACCTTGACGGGCTTAAAATCTCTTGCTGACCATACCTTAGCAGTCATATCATAAGAAACGGTTACCAAAAAGTATCCCTCTTGAGGCTCAAATTTAATCTGAGAAATAAGATTTGCATGTGCAGGAATTGTGTACAACGATCTCTTTTTCCTCAAATCCCATATTCTACAAGTATTATCTTCACCTCCTGTTGCTAAATGATACCCATTTGGTGAAAAGCTAATACCCAAAACCGGCTTCACATGACCTTCCAAAGCAAGAATGCTTCTTCCTGACCGCAAGTCCCACACACGTGCCAATGCATCAAGCCCACAAGATGCTGCAAGCGAGCCATCAGGGTGAAAATCCAAACCATACACACTTCGGCTATGACCTTCTTGATAAAGCAACTCTTCACCAGTCTCAGTATCCCACAATCTCCATGTTTTATCAAAACTAGTCGTACCCAAATACTTCCCTGATGGATGGAAAGCAAGACGAGCTAAGCGGTCCAAATGACCCTTGTATGTATTAAGCAAAGTTCCTTCTGTGTTCCATAACCTGGCAGTACGGTCAGCAGAAGCAGTTGCTATGTGGTTGTTTGTTGGAGAAAATGTAATATCGGTAGCTCGTTCGGTATGCCCCTTTAATGAAGACACAATCTTTACTTCTGGCATGCTCCATATCTTACCAACTCCAGTTAAAGAACTGATAAAAATTTAACAAAATAAGCACCAAGTCATTAACATGGAAATAAATAGAAACCTGGAGTAGAATGAATTCAATTCTATTATGACTTGCATGTATAAGCATAAATGAACATTGGGTTACTATACTCATAACAGTAAAAGAGTACGCTGACAAAACATTATCAGATATATAACAAAAAACGAGCATCTTAAAATCATTGACATTTGAATAGAAACGTTGATTAACAGTGTAGCATTCATGCCTTCCCACGTGAAAAGGAAAAAATAAAATTAGCACTAAAATATGCCAATTGAGAGCCACTAGAAGCATACAGCTCTGCAGAATTCCTTGTTACTCGCAAAGATTTTAAGTCAAGTTTGACATTAAGTTCCAAGGCATTATCAATCAATTAAAAGGAATCAACTACATTGTGCATACTATCACATGATCGAGCTTCATATGTAACTATTGACTCAAGAGATATGATCGAGTAAGGAAGACAACATTTCACCAAACAAATGAAAGCTTGAGAGCTTCCTTTATTTCAATTTGACATCCCAACAAAAGTTACACAGTTCATCTAACCTCTCAATTTAAGCAAGCACCAACCTTTCTAAGTAGGCTTTATATTTGGTAACTACCCGTATAAAGGGACTATAATTACTAGCACACTCTGCTTAATGTATCCCAAATTCACATGAAATGTGTCAAGATGCCTAGCACAGTAGCAAACTCTTGCTAGGTTGGCGGGCCACTTAAGAGATAAGAAAGTCTAACTTCAATCTTGTGAAACTGGTTAACTTCATCTCACTCAGACCATTGCTATCTAATATAGTTACAAGGTATGGCTAACATATATGCACCAAAAGTTAAATACAGTTACAACTGGCATCCTGTCGTCCAATTGGCAACTTGACTCAAAAAAGACAGTTTTAATTGGGGTGAAGAAGCAACTAAAGCGTTTCAAGCTTTGAAAATTGCGATGACTCAGGTTCCAGTCTTGGCTTTACCGGACTTTAGTAAAGAATTCGTTGTTGAAACAGATGCTTCAGTTCGTGGGATTGGAGCCGTACTAATGCAAGGGGGTAGGCCGGTTGCGTACTACAGTCAAACTTTGACGGTTAAAGTCGGTGTACAAACGAGAACTCATGGCCATTGTGTTTGCAATCCAGAAGTAGCGTCCATACTTACTTGGAAGGCGTTTCATCGTTCGCCTGATCAACGCAGTTTGAAGTATTTATTAGAGCAACGTCTAATAACAGAAGAATACAAAAAATGGCTCACCAAGCTGATGGGATACGACTTTGACATCCAATATAAGGCTGGTATCAAAATAAGGCAGCTGATGCGTTATCTCGGAGGGAAGAAAACACACAACTCATGGATATGTCAATTCCGAGTGTTGTAAATTGGGAGGAAATGAGGAATGACCTTATGCAAGATTCTAAACTGAATTTGATTTAGGAAAAAGTTCTAAGTGATAATATCAACACTGATGGATATGTTATCACTGGAAATCAATTATTTTATAAAGGTCGTATTGTCTTGCCCAGGACCTCAAAATGAATACCGCTACTTTTTAATGAGTTTCATGGTGGTGCAATAGGGGGACACTCGGGCATTCCGAAAATGTACCAACGTATGGCTTCTGAACTTTACTGGGTAGGAATGAGACAAGATATACTTGTCAGCGTAATAAGTAATTATTGTTACCTGTTGGGTTATTACAACCTTTAGAATTGCCGAACAAAGTTTGGGATGAATTATCTATGGATTTCATAGACGGTTTACCCAGGTCTGATGGATATACAGTCATTTTGGCTGTGGTCGACCGATTAAGTAAATATGACCATTTTATTCCAGTGCAACATCCATACACAGCTGCCACCGTGGCTGCTACATTTTTACGAGAGGCAGTTCGATTACACAGAATCCCTACTTCTATTGTGTCTGATCGAGATAAAGTGTTCTTGAGTAATTTTTGAGGGAATTATTTCGACTACAATGCACCGAACTTAGGTTTAGTACCGCATATCATCCAAAAACGGATGGTCAAGCAGAGGTTGTTAACAGGAGCATCGAGACGTATTTGAGGTGTTTCACCTCTAAGAAGCCAAAACAATGTGGTACGACCCGGTTTAAGGAAGTTTACCAAAGGCGTCGCAGGAATAACTACAAGGGTGGGACTCTAAGTTAACTAAAGCTGGAAGGGGTTAAATAATTATATCAGTATTTCTTATTTTACTAGTTTCCTTTATTATACAATAAGGCTCGTTTTCCAAGTCAGTCGTTTATTATATATAGGGATTTTAGGGTCATAAGTTAGAGTATGAATTTGGTGAGTCGATAATAGGGAATTCTTACTTGTTTCTGAGATTTATTAGTATCTTTGTCAATTATTGCTGTCTTGAATAAAACTATTCTGGTTTATGAATTGAATTGGTTTCCAACCTTATCACAATGGTCCAAGTGGCTTCCATGGGCAGAGTACTGGTACAATACTTCGTATCATTCCTCAGCTAACACTACCCCTTTCAAGATACTTTATGGTTGTGACCCACCTCGTTTGGACGTTATGGTAGCCAACCAACCCCTGCATTTGAAGTGGATCAATAGAGGAACGAGATCTGATTCTGGATGAATTAAAAAATCAATTGTCTAAGGCGCAACAACATATGAAAGCAAATGTTCATAGGAGAGATGTCAAACTTGAGATTGATGAGAATGTATTCTTAAAATTACGACCTTACCACCATCAGTTGCTCGTCGTCGTAACGAAAAACTGGCACCAAGGTATTATGGACTGTATGAAGTATTAGAGCAAATTGGGAAGGTAGCTTACAAGTTAAATTTACCTGTGTCAGCAAAAATTCACCCGGTATTCCACGTTTCTCAGCTAAAAAAAGTAATTGGTAACAAAGTCGAGGCCCATGATCTTCCTGAAGGGTTATCTGATGAAATGGAAATGCTCATTCAACCAGAAGCGGCAACGGGCATTCGAGAGGGAAAGACCAAGAGTGGCGATAAGGAAGTGTTGATTCGTTGGAAAAACTTACCTGAACACGACGATACATGGGAACCAGCAGCTACTATTCGACGTCAATTTCCAGATTTTCACCTTGAGGACAAGGTAGTTCTTGGAAGGGGGTAATGATACAATACAAATGATGGTAAAAGATGAGAAAAGAAGTATTAGAGGCATTTTAAACAAGTCAAGGGAGCTCCAGGCAATTAATAATACTCGTGGGATCGAAGAGTTAAATTAGTTTATTAGTTTCTTTTATCACTGTTTCTTGTTCTGAAAGTTTCAGTAGGATTATAAATAGAACCCTAAGGGTCTGGAGAGGGTATTGAGAATTCTGGGTAGTCAATTGACAAGGGAGAGTCTACAATCTCGAACTGTAGAACCTATCTTTTTTTCTTTGTTTTTGCGATCATTTGTTTTTAATAATATTTGCTAGTTCGGTTCGTATCAGTAAACTATGAACCAGTGGTAACTGGTAAGTTCGAGACGTCCTAATTATCACAACAGATGGTCTATAATAGAAGCGTTGCTGAAGAATGTGTAATATCATATATGGATTACACACTATGACGGACCTAGGCACTTAAAATAAGCATCTACGAATATTTTGGGGACCTGATATATGCAGTTGATATTCTTGAAAGAGTTTAATAACTAGTGTAGTAGTGTGTTTAGCTCAAAACCAAGTCTATCAAGACTGAGCAACTACAAGACTGAGCAACTAAGTTCACCAGACTTTGGGATTCCAATAAGCTACGACAGGTTTGGTAGGGAACCCTCCAAGGAGACTAAGGAAGAGAAAGAGAGACTAGCTCTAGCTCAAGAGAAATTCCATTTGAGGTGAAACCTGTTATAAACCTTATTAAGAAACAAAAGACCATGGTTGACTAACATTCTGACCTATGAAAAATTTAGGTTTCATACATTCATCATTAGTCATGTACTCATGTATAGACCAAAACTCACTACTCATCAATTAAAGATTGGCATTAGCTTCCAGGATGACTGCTCAGTTTCTTATATGATATGCTACAGTGGGTCCCGTCTATATGTAAATTTAGTAGCTAATAACTATGCCCATAATACAAACCCTGCAACTATCCTGTTTTACAGCACTAAACTCGTATAGCTGGCCACCAAAAGCTGGATATATATATATAGCCTAATACTCTAACGTCTAATCTTCGATAATAAGTACTATGTATAGTCGTATACAAAATGTAGTTATAATCATTTACTAATTTATGAACATAAAGTAAAAGATAAAAAAAATAATAATAATAAAAAAAAAAATAAAAAAAAAAAAAATACCATGTAGCAAGAAACTTGCCATCAGCCGAAAACGAACACCCCGAAAGCGGCCTATCATCACCAATCTCACTGCAATCCATATCAAAACTTTTAGCATTCTCCAACGCCCAATTAATCTCAGCATCCAAATCCTCATCCGGGTCATCTCTCTTCCTCCTCGCCCTCCCTAACCTCACCGCCGCTTTCAAAACCGACTCCTTCGCAATCCAATACCTAGCCTTCAACAACGCCGTCGACCCCTCGGTATAAAACGGATACTGAATCGCTTCACCTTCATCCTCACCACCACCCGCACCATCCTCCATCCCCGCACCTTCTTCCTCCTCCAAAACCCTCATTAACGTCTCCAACTGTCCTTCTGCATCAAGCCTCGCCATTAACATCCTCAACCTATCTCTCCTCTCCATCTCCCGTTCACCAAACAACGTCACCGGCTCACCTAACCTCCTCAACCTCGACCTCACCGCTTTATCATTCGTCGGCACGGCTAACGCAGCCGCACGTTGCTTCATCAAAAAATCCTGCTTCGCCTTCTCCTGTTTCTCTCTAAACAACCTGCTCTCTTCCGAAACCTCATATTCCGGACCAGAATCATCATCGTCCTCATCATCTGATTCATCTTTTTTCGCGGCTTCGCCGTTTATCGGACGAATCGGTGGCCGTGGGATCGGGGCGATTGGTGGTATGGCTGGGGTTGGAATTGGAGCAATTGGTGGAATTGAAGATTCAGTTGGTGTGATTGTGTTTGGTGGCGATAATGTTGAGTTAGGGTTAGGGTTTTGGTCTTCGTCGATATCCATATTCGACGAAAAAGAAGGTATAACTGAATGTTTAAGTGGATTACTTTTTTTTATAAACAAACACCTGCATAAAAAAAAAAGCGGAGTTAGGGTTAGAGTTAATTACGGTGGCAATAAAAAAGCTCGAAAAAAAAAAAAAAAAAAAGGCATACTGCAGCAACACAAACAGCTTAATGAGTCATATAAGCTAACAAACTCATAAGGCCACTATATAAGCTAAAATAAACAAACACCCCCTAAATGTAATAAACAAATTGCAGATATAAAAAAAGGTGAAACGAAATCAAAACGTGTAAGAATAAATGGTATTTGTAAAGATGGGTGATCACGGTCCAATTAGGCAAGATTTGGCAAGTTTTTTGGGGTTTTTGGTCGGTCCGGACGGGACCGGACCGGACCGACCGGACCGAGGACCGAATTAGCCAAAAAGCTTAGACCGAGGACCGGACCGAATGTGGTCGGTCCGGTCCGGTCGGTTTTGTCGGTCGGTCCGGTCCATCCGGTCCGTTTGCTCAGCCCTAAAGATGCGTACCTGAAGAGGTGGTGGTACCGTCGTTAGTCTGGTACTGAGAGGTGTAGACGATGATGAGCCCTAAATAAATTAAACGGTGTCAGATAGCTTTTGCAAAAGAAAAGGTTTTATAAATGGTCCTCCGGGTTTGATGAACTAGTCGGAAACTACTTGGTTTAAACAAGTGAGAGGGTGTTTGGCAATTGGGATCACTTTTTTTTTTTTTTCTTTTTTTTTTTTTCAAGTAGAAAATCACTTTTTCCTCCAAACATAGCATGCTTTTCTGCTTCAAACAATAAGCAGAGGAATGAGATCCTCTCAAATTGAGATGATCAACTTGACTCAAGTTGGGACATTATGAGCCATTGGATTTGATCCAATAGCTCACAATCATGCAACTTGAGTCAAGTTGATCCTCTAACTTGAGAGGATCTCATTCCATAAGCAGATTAGGAGTTGCTTATTTTGTGTTAGCTGTTTGATATTGAATTTAAATAACTTTTTACTTATATTTAACCTAAATTTTTCTGTAAATGAACTTGATTAAAAATTTATACTGACATATTTATTTTCCCAATTAAGTTTCCTTTTTCTATAAAATATGCAAATTCAAACACTTGTTTCAAAATGGTTTTAAGCCAAAACACAAGCAAAAAAATAAGCAATTTTAAATTGTTGGGAATGAGATACATTATATATGATATGAGAGAATCTTGCAAGTTAGATACAAGTGGGACTACAAGTTGTAGTTAATTTGATCATCCATGATGTCAATGAGCAAAGAAGTGTGCCTATAAAAAGCAAAGGAACTTGCTTCATTTCTTCATCCCATCTCATTCTTTTCTTGATATCTCTCTAAAATGTTCTTGTGTAATAGAAGAGAGTTTAGTATTTCCTGGTTACAAGAGATAAATAATTGTATTATCTTTGTAACTAGAGAAAATGTGTAACTCCTAGTTTACATAGTGAAATGTATCTTTCCTTGCCTATGATTTTTACCCTATTGGGGTTTTTCACGTTATATCCGTGTGTCATCTTTTATTACATTACATATTTTAGTAGTGGGTTTGCTTCAGTCCAGTCTCACTTTTCTCAACACAAACACCCATTAATAACTCGAGCTCAAACAACTGAGTAAACTTTTTAGTCAAGTTAAAATAGTCGGTTCACATGGCTCACGAGTCTTATTGGGTTACGATTAAAATCTTACTTTTAAACTTATGTATTACTTAATTATTATTAATTGTATAAAGTAGCAAGGTTGCAAAAAGCACTAGACGCTAGTCGGGCGATCGACCACCACCTAGTGCCTAGGCCACTTAGGCGGGGCCTTTTCTCTAAATTCTGCATAATTTATATATTTTTAATAATTTTATTAACGTTTTTAAATTTTGAATTATATATTTCTTGTATATGTTGCAAAATTTACATTATGTGTGGTTTTCATTAAGTTTTATTCTATTTTTACCCTTTTTTTATATTTTTTCGCCTTTTTTTTTCCTGCTAGCGTTTGTCGGGGAAATCAGTCTTTCTGAATTGGAAGAGCAAGAACAAGTCTCTCCATTTTTTGGGGGTACCAAAACCTAGTTCACTCGCTGAGTCTCTTTGCATCCATGGCTGAATGGAAGCCCATTTAGAGCCTATTGTATAAGTTTTTTAAATGGGCCAATAAATATATCAAGGTATTAGATTTACACAACTTTAATATCAGTGTAACACTTCACCTTCTTCAACTTTCTCACATTCATCTTCTCCACCCTCCCTTCACCAAAAAAAATTAAGAAACCATCGGAAAAACAACCCCTCTTTCTCAAATTAAAACACAATCAAGAAAATAAAACACCAAAAATTGGTCGATATGATGACCCGCCTAGCCCGATTTGAACGACTCGCCTAGGCGGGATGTTGACCGTCTTTTAACCAAAACGCCTAATTTGACTGACTTGCTTCAAATCGTCACGGTAAGTGACCGACTAGCGCCACCTAGGCCGCTTTTTACAACATTATAAAGTAGTATGTATACGAAATGAGCAAAGTAAAGTGTGATGTAATGGTTATTTATGAACATAAGCATAAAATGTAGGCATTAGCATAAAGTGTATCCTAAATTACGGTCTATTCGGATTTGACTTTTAGAAGATGAGTCGAGGTCGAACTTGAATCTTAAGGTTTATCGAGTTCGAGTTGAGTTTCAAGCTCAACTTTAGTAATTGAGTTAAGCTCAAGTTTAATAGTATTCGGTGACTCGGTTTAAATTTTATTAGCAATATTTGTACTTTTGTATGACTGCGTTACTTAATTCACATTTGCCATCCATATTTAAAATTTTAGAAGAAAAAAAATTTCCAAAAAAATGAAAGAAAAATGTGCAATTATATACCTCAGACATATCCCCCGAACTATGTAGCAAATTACGGAAATTACCCGATACTTTTAGCTACTTACGATTTTCTTATTAACAAATACTTAGCAATTTTCTAAAAAAAATAAAACAAATATATAAATAAACAAGGTTGCAAAAATCGTGAATCGGTAGTCGGGCGGTCGACCCCCTATAGCTTGTAATCGGTCTAGGCGGGATTAATCGGTGATTAATCGGATTGGCATTTTCGACAAGTTTTCTGTATTTCCGGCAAGTTTTAGGTATTTCCGGCAAATTTTAGGTATTACTAGCAAGATTTTTCTTAAAAAAAACTTCTTGAAATAGATAAAAACAACAAGTATAACTTATTCAATAATTTTACGGTGAGTGTTGGGAATTTCTAGCAAGGTTTGAATGTTTTGGACAAGCTTGACCACCGTTGACCGTCATTAACCGTCGTTGACCACGGTTGACCGAGTTGTTTGACCGATTTATACAAATCGACAAAGTTGGTGACTTTGTAGCACCTAATCGACGATTAATCGGCCTTGTAGGCCTTGTTTTGCAACACTGTAAATAAATAAAAAGTTATGATTGACCAAAACTTTAATATAGCTAGTGATTCCTTTGGGCTTTTGTGTTAATTGTGCAGCCTTGCCTGAAGTGTAGTGTTTATGTTTACATATACAATGTTGATTGTTTTAGCCATGCTCTTACAAAATTAAAACTTATACAAATAATAATAAAATAATTTCAGAAATTTAAATTAGATTGATGGGCTATTCATTTTGTGTCAATTGATTTTGAAGTTAAACTCCACTTGAGACCTTGAGTAGTGGGATTATGGGCCGTAGCAATTTTATCGTGTTGTGACTCAAAGGGGGTGTTTCTTTTTCCCTCACCATAAAAAATTGGGTCCACCAAAGATTAATTATTATTTCTTTTTTAAGTGGGTCTCATTGTTTTCCTTATAATCTTCTATATGCACAAGACATAAAAAATGAATCCCTCCCCAACAAGAGGCAAAATCAGACATGGGCCCACATGGACCCTACATGTTCTCTTAGCTAACAAAAAAAAGAAACACCCCCGTCCATGATACATCAAATGTGAATCAAATTAGACTTGTTCTCTAAATTTAGCAAAAAGAGTACCATTGAAGAAATTACATAATGGTATACATCTTGAACATGAAGTATAAATAAATTCCTTCAAATGGATATGTTCACTTATTTATCTTTAATTGCGGAATACATAAAAAACAGTAGGTAAATATAGCAGGGAATGAAATCATATGCTTTTATTAAGTGGAATACAAAAGAAATTGAATTTTTGAGACAAGGTTACAAATTATACTCACACAAAGAAGCAATGCCGATACAATATGAACATCAAATACAACACTAATTTTCACAAAGTAAACAAGATCAAATACAACACTAGTTTTCACAAAGTAAACAAGAAAAAACCTTTTGAGAAAACGATTTTGGCAATTTCCTTGTAGATGGTGTTGCTTCCTCTGAACAAACAATGTAAGACCCATCTTTGCCATCTCTTTTGGCTTGATCACAATCATCGCAAAACTTCTTAAACGCGCTTTCCACGTAAGTTGCACCTTCGGTTACCGTCATGTTCTCGACTAACTTGTCAGGGAATGTGTCTTTTTTATTGTCCCCATTTAAAACAGCGCCTAATTGGACCAACTCTTGTTGAAACTCGCTTAGTTTTTCATTTTCATCTGGCTCAGTCTCTCGCATTTTCTTGGGGTCTGGCAAAGTAACTATAGCACAAATGAGAAAAACATTATTACGTCTAACTGGTAATGGTAAGGTAAAAATGAAATTGGAGTAAGCAAAAATTCTAAGAGAAACATAAAGAACACAATGATTTGAAAAAGGAAAGAAAGCATAACTAAAATATCGAAAACAAACCATATTAGATCTTATTTGGATTTCAAAGTTCCAAGATTGAAATTGAAGCCGATTAGCAGGGACGGAGCCAAGGGGGTGCCCGCGGGTGCACGTGCACCCTATGGATTTTTTTGATATAGTGTTAATTTTTGAAAAAAATATTGATTTTTCCTAAATGTATCTTAAATGCACCCGGTGCATCAAAATGTGTCTCTAGTAATATTTAGTTGGTATACTTGCAAATAAAAAAATTTCGTTTTAATCCACTTTTTAACTCTATTATATTACGGTTCAAAAAAATTTGTGCACCCGGTCATATTTGTTTCTGGCTCCGTCCCTGCCGATTAGTAACCATACCATGCACATTGAAGTAGTATTAATACCTGGACAATCTGTTCTTGGGGTAGTTCTGCTAGCAACACCTTCAAAAGTTCCAGCCCATTCGTCTCGTTTTGTCAAATGTGACTTTAGACCAAAAATCTTTTTAACAGTTGCCGGAATAGATGAATGTTCAAACTCCGATGTAGGATATGGTCCCGCTGGTTTATGTAGCACTGTAAAGTTCAATTTAATTAGCAACAGTTATTGATTTATGTTAGATTAAAATGACATGAAATGTATGCACTTATTATTTTTATTTTTAAAGTGCAAGTCTTAGAAAAATGTAACAATATAAGTTCAAAGAGTATAAATGATTTTACCAGTCCCACGTTCGATCCATGGAGAAACAAGAATGGCAGGCACCCTAACACCGAGTCGATCAAAGTTGAAATTATAAGGTGGAGGACCAACGAGACCATCAGGATTTGGAATACCCACATGAGGCGTTGGGACATGATCATAGAAACCACCATGCTCATCGTATAAGACTACAAACAATATTTCATTCCATTGTGGGCTTGATCTCAAGGCTTCGTAGACTTCTTTCACGAACTTTTGACCATCAGACACATCATGTGACGGGTGATCATCGTTTCCTGGTATATTTTTTATCCCAAAATACCTTTGTTCAACAACGACGTAGTTTGGTAGCTTTCCTTCCTTGCAATGACGCTTGAAATGTAGATCAAATTGATGGAAGTTGTCAATATATTTTAATTTTCGCAGGTTTCTGTACGTCACATTCAAGGTAGAAATGAACGAAAAATTAGAAATCAAATTACTAGAGGTTCAAGTTCTTAACTATACTATTGTTTTATAAAGTTAAAAGTAATTAATCACTTGGTTAGAGACACTAATCTCACCGATTACTGCTAGGCCAAATGCTCGCTGATAGTAATTTGACTGATTAGTGATTACCCGAAGGAAATCACATCAAACAAAACCCAGTTTAGCTAAATTCATAGTTCCAAGATCAACCTTTCATGTTGAATTTAAAATTTAAGTAGAATAGTTAGTTACTTCTTCTATATGATCGTTGAATATTCACTCAAAAATATATAAATTAAGTCATCCACTTGTTCAGAAATAGAAAATATGGCGGGGTTCTTGCAATTAGAAGTGCCAAACAGCCATTGTCGTTGAATATATCATGCGTAATCTAAACTTTTGAATTATTAAATGAGGAAAATATCTAACACCTAAGCTTATATGCGAACCTTCTAATCTACATCGTTTAAAAAATAAATAAATAAATAAATAAAACTTCATTTGTATTATGTCTTTCACTATATTAGTGTTTTCCGTAATTGCATCATAATATTGTTAAAGTTGCATTCATTATAATATATGTTTTTTACATCATATTGTTGACTGTTTTCTGTTAACTAATCAATTCACTGTAGATAAAACAATTATTTGATTAAATTCATGATTAAAATGTGTTGCACTACTACTACTTTAATTCCGGTACTCAAATTCTGAAAAAGAAAATCTATCAAAGTAACGTAATTTTAGATGATTTAGAGTAATTTCGCACGTAAGCTTAGATGTGAGACAACCTCATATTCACTACTATTTATGGACGAGTTTCTAGGCTAGCTAAACTTAAAATGACACTCTAACTTAACGTTGCAAGTTCATGCATGTGTAACGTGGATAACAGGTTGGTTTTAGAAGTGTATACTTGGATTTATTATTATTATTATTATTATTATTATTATTATTATTATTATTATTATTATTAACAGAATATATACTTGGATTAGAGATGTGTGTATCCTTGCTTTTATTTTTCTTTTTGAATGTAGGGTTTATTTTATTTTAGCAAAAGGGGAAAAGATAAGACAACGCAAAAGCAAAGTAGGGTCAAAATTATGAGACAGGCTGCTTAAATCACTCGTATATTGGCGTAAAAAACACTTTTGAGCTTACTTTATCATTTATTTGAATCATGTAGACTGTAGACATATTAAAAGAAACAACGTGACAAATAATAAACAATAATAAAATAAAAAATAATAAAAGTCTTGACTCGATCGAACGGGATCCTATCATAATTCAACAAGAGTTATTAAATTAATGCGAACTCAGTATTTGCTAAAACAAAACTTATCAGAAGTACATCGTTTTAACTATACACAAATCATGTAAAAATTTGCAACCACATAATAGTACTACGTGGAAGTTTAACATCTATTAAATACACATGTTTCAGATCATAAAGGTAAGAGGACGAAGAAAATATAATAATAGAGTTGTTAACATGTTGAAAATGCCAAGAGCAATTAGTTTAACGGAGCAGGTATATCATTAAAGTTTATAATAATTAATATCAATGCTAATTTCAGTTAAATGTATAGACATGATTATAGTTTAACTTCCATTAACAAAAAACATAACTATCTATAAGTTAAGATTAATACATATCAGTCACAGTACTCACGCCTGTTTATAATTGTGGTTTGCTAAATATATCAACAATATAAATACTATATACGAAAAAAAGGTTACCTGAAGAAAAGAGTCGAAGGAGGTAACTGATAGTAAATTCCAAAAGAATGACCACCCTCCTCCACAGACTCAAATATGGTCTTTTGTGGGTAACCTTCTATCATCGACTTGTTGTCATTTGTCGTCGCACCGTATGAAGTTGCAGAATGAACATACAATCTGATGTCATATAACATAATAAACATATAAAGCAGTTAATATCAAAAGTTATGATACAATCTGGCTCGACACTTATTTTTAAAAATACTTCAATATATGTACAAATTAAACGTTAACCTGTTGGGTTGAGTCAAAGTAGGAATCGAAGAAAACCACCTATCACAAACAGCAAACTCCGAAATCAACTCTTTGTAAACAGGTAACGAATCGGGCTCAAACCCACTCATGACCACCTCAGACAAGCCCGGTTGGACCTTTTCGGCTTGTTGAGCAAATCCATCCATTGTCGGGACTAGATCACTAGCTGCTCCCTCGGACCATTCCTTACCAAATATTTGTTCATAGGTAGCTTCGAAAGAGTGGCCAGGATCGGGTTGGATGAACCCGGCCTTGTTAGTATGGAACAAACGTTGCGACTCATGGTTGGTCGTGGACAAAAGATTGGACTCTTTTCCTGTGACACCATCGATCTCGGGGTTGATGGACTTCATGTATCCTAACATGTGATCAAATGATCGATTCTCTTGTACTAGAATGACGATTGTTTTTATTGGAGATGCCATTATGGAAATGTTAGAGGGGTTTGTATGATTTGCTATGGTTGATAGTTGGAATATATGTTATGGATTTGTGGAGGCTTTTTGATATTTTTTATTCTCAAAGCCTAATGGCGGCTCCATAAGACTACAAGTAGGAATAGTTTATGCATGAGTTCAAAATGGTTGTTAAATGGTTGTTAAATAATTGCTTTACCCGCAGGGCCGGCTTTCAGGGTGTGCAAGGTGAGCGACCGCACAGGGCCCCAAAATTTTTAAGGGCCTCAAAATTTATCCCGTTAATAATTATATTCATGTGTACACATATTTTTCACAAAGAAAAAAGTATATAGGTGAGAAAGTATTTTAAATGAGTAATATGTTAGAACGTTTAGCTAACTAATTGCATTATATCTTATAAATGATGACACTTTATATATAACATTCCTTACCAAAATGCCTCATTATTTAATTTCGTACAGGGCCCTCAAAAATTTTATAAATTCATGGGACGGCCTTTACCGTAATCGGCTTACTATCGCAAATTTAGTGTCACATCAACTTTCTTTCTTTACAATCAACTTAACCATCAATTTAGTATAATAAGAGAACTAACTTTACAATCAAAACATATCCCACTAATTAAACCCAACTATACCCCACAAAAACTATTTAATAAATACATACACACAACAAACCTCCTACAACTCGATCGTCTTCACAACTGAGTCTTGCTTTTTTTTTTTACCATCAAAGACGCATTCTAGAAGGGATCGTAATTCGTAACAAGGATGACATGTCCTCCTTGAGTCGAAGACGCGTGCAAAAGGCCCTATTATGGGTGGTCTTATATTACCCTTTCAGCATATATAGCATACTTTAGGTTTCTTAGAGTTATTGAATTTAAGATCTCTTACAACTCATGTATATTGGGTTAATCCCAATCTACCCGTTTTTTACCCATTTAGAGGGTCAAACCCGAAAGTCAAAGTCAACCATAAAAAAGTCAACTCGCTGGAATAACTGCCAAATAGCAGTTACAAACAAAGGGACATGACTGTTGGTTCTGCCGAACCAACACAACTCTTATTTTGTACCTTTTCATTTCTTATAAATAGATTAGAACTTGTAATCGATTACAATGATGACACTTTTATAGAAATAGAGATTATTTCATATTTTGGTATATTTTGAATAAAGATCCGTGAAATTGGGCCAACAATTGGTATCAGAGCCAACATCATCATATACCAAGGGTTCTATATTTTGCCCTGAATCGAAGAACAAAAATTCCCAGAAGACTCGATGTATTTTTTTTCTGCAAACATATCATTCGAACCACAATCAAATCAAAACTATCATTTTGTGATTCGGAAAAACGCTCTTGATTCTTAGCCGCCTCGTAAATATTACCGGCAACTAAGAAAAGGCACTTTTAAATTGTTTTGCAAATTTTTCATTCGGATTTTTTTTACCGAGAATAGAAACAACATCAGGAAACAAAGGATTTTGTTTTTCTTTCAAACAAAACCTTATACCGAATTAGAAACAAAGAACCAAATTCGAGAGGATAACGCTAAGTCATCATCAAGGGGCAATAATCAAATCGATTCATAACAAGGAACAAACACACCTGTTCGTTGAGGAATCAAGCCCAGAACACCCAATTGAATCATCAACTGATTCAATTTTAATCTCCAATCATCCAAATCTTACACGGTTAGAAAAACCCCAATTCAACGAAACCCTAGGTTCGCTTCTGTGGGATTCCAAGTGCTCGCGAAGAACACACCAACCGGAGAAGAA
>LBNU01017132.1:104265-117166 GCA_014162995.1 Artemisia annua | reverse complement strand
TGCAAATAGTAGCATCTATAGAACAATATTCCGATCTAAACACTATGACATTTGAAGAAGCAATTGGTAGACTTAAGACCTATGAAGAAAGGATTAAGTTTAAGAAAGATAAACAAGTATACAATCAAGAGAGTTTGATGTATACACGATATGAAGGACAAGGAAAACCTTTTGGAGAATATGGTCAAGGAAGATCTAACCATTCTCGAGGTCGAGAACAAGACAAGAACAATTATCAATCTAAAAGGGAAGAACGAGCGTCTTTTGAAGAAGAGAAAAATCTCAAGTCACATGCTATCAATGTCACAAACTTGGACATTATGCATACGAATGTCAAAATAAACGCAAGAATCAATCCAGAAAACAATCCAATTTTATTGAAGAAGACTTAGAGCCAACGTTGCTTATGGCAACTATAACTGAAGAGAAATGATACAATGAGAAACCGCAGTGAGTGCAGAAACAGCAGAGATTGCAGAAACAACAGAGAGTGCAGAAACAACAAAGATTGCAGAAACGGCAGAGATTGCAGAAACGGCAGAGAGTGCAGAAACCGCAGAGAATGCAGAAATCGCAGAGAGTGCAAACATAGCAAAAGATTGCAGAAACAGCAGAGAGTGCAGAAACCGCAGAGAATGCAGAAATCGCAGAGAGTGCAAACATCGCAAAAGATAGCAGGGAGTGCAGGAGATTCCAAAATTCGATCAATATTGCAGCGAATATTAAAGGAAGCAAAATGGAGACGACTACGAAAGACTTAAAGATCTACGTCGCAGCGATTGTGATTAAGGAGGAGAATATTGGGTTAATCCCAATCTACCCGTTTTCTACCCATTTAGAGGGTCAAACCCGAAAGTCAAAGTCAACCATAAAAAAGTCAACTCGCTGGAATAACTGCCAAATAGCAGTTACAAACAAAGGGACATGACTGTTGGTTCTGCCGAACCAACACAACTCTTATTTTGTACCTTTTCATTTCTTATAAATAGATTAGAACTTGTAATCGATTACAATGATGACACTTTTATAGAAATAGAGATTATTTCATATTTTGGTATATTTTGATTAAAGATCCTTGAAATTGGGCCAACAATCTACATTTTATATACTTCAGAGTTAATAAACAGCTTATATGATTCAATATTTCAATTGGTTCTGACTTTCATGATGAAAATGGGTTGAAGACTTGAAGGGCCCAAAATTCTTTAAGATTTTGTTAGGGCTCAACTTAATAATTAGTTCTGACTTTCATGTATCACGAACCTTCTTATATAGTTATATGTGCAGATACACAAGGACATAACTTGGGCTCGAGCTAAAGGATAGTGTAAGCTATCTTCGAACTGGGCTAATCTTGAACTAATCTTTGTATTATCTGCTAAGAAAGGAAAACAACGCCGTTAGTCTCACCGCGGAAGGGGGAAAATAGAGCAACTATGTAATCGGTATTCCTTAGGGGACGATTTAGGTATAGAACTGCCTAGTGCCGACTCCACTATAATGGATAGTCTGTCCTGGAAGATAGGTCTAGTTGCACGTTTGATAGAATTCGGTAATCACGAAAGAGTGACCAGGGTCGGGTTGGATAAACCCGGCCTTGTTAGTATGGAACAAACGTTGCGACTCATGATTGGTCGTGGACAAAAGATTGGACTCATTTCCTGTGACACCGTCGATCTCGGGGTTGATGGATTTCATGTATCCTAACATGTGATCAAATGATCGATTCTCTTGTACTAGAATAACGATTGTCTTTATTGGAGATGCCATTATGGAAATGTTAGAGGGGTTTGTATGATTTGCTATGGTTGATAGTTGGAATATATGTTATGGATTTGTGGAGGCTTTTTGATATTTTTTATTCTCAAAACCTAATGGCGGCTCCATAAGACTACAAGTAGGAATAGTTTATGCATGAGTTCAAAATGGTTGTTAAATAATTGCTTTACCAGGGCCGGCTTTGAGGGTGTGCAAGTTGAGCGATCGCATAGGGCCCCAAAATTTTTAAGGGCCTCAAAATTTGTCCCGTTAATAATTATATTCATGTGTACACATATTTTTCACAAAGAAAAAAATATATAGATGAGAAAGTATTTTAAATGAATAATATGTTAGAACGTTTAGCTAACTAATTGCATTATATCTTATAAATGATGACACTTTATATATAACATTCCTTACCAAAATGCCTCATTATTTAATTTCGTACAGGGCCCTCAAAAATTTTATAAATTCATGGGACGGCCTTTACCGTAATCGGCTTACTATCGCAAATTTAGTGTCACATCAACTTTCTTTCTTTACAATCAACTTAACCATCAATTTAGTATAATAAGAGAACTAACTTTACAATCAAAACATATCCCACTAATTAAACCCAACTATACCCCACAAAAACTATTTAATAAATACATACACACACGACAAACCTCCTACAACTCGGTCGTCTGCACAACCGAGTCTTGCTTTTTTTACCATCAAAGACGCATTCTAGAAGGGATCGTAATTCGTAACAAGGATGACATGTCCTCCTTGAGTCGAAGACGCGTGTAAAAGGCCCTATTATGGGTGGTCATATATTACCCTTTCAGCATATATAGCATACTTTAGGTTTCTTAGAGTTATTGAATTTAAGATCTCTTACAACTCATGTATATTGGGTTAATCTCAATCTACCCGTTTTTTACCCATTTAGAGGGTCAAACCCGAAAGTCAAAGTCAACCATAAAAAAGTCAACTCGCTGGAATAACTGCCAAATAGCAGTTACAAACAAAGGGACATGACTGTTGGTTCTGCCGAACCAACACAACTCTTATTTTGTACCTTTTCATTTCTTATAAATAGATTAGAACTTGTAATCGATTACAATGATGACACTTTTATAGAAATAGAGATTATTTCATATTTTGGTATATTTGGAATAAAGATCCGTGAAATTGGGCCACCAATTGGTATCAGAGCCAACATCATCATATACCAAGGGTTCTATATTTTGCCCTGAATCGAAGAACAAAAATTCCCAGAAGACTCGGTGTATTTTTTTTCTGCAAACATATCATTCGAACCACAATCAAATCAAAACTATCATTTTGTGATTCGGAAAAACGCTCTTGATTCTTAGTCGCCTCGTAAATATTACCGGCAACTAAGAAAAGGCACTTTTAAATTGTTTTGCAAATTTTTCATTCGGATTTTTTTTACCGAGAATAGAAACAACATCAGGAAACAAAGGATTTTGTTTTTCTTTCAAACAAAACCTTATACCGAATTAGAAACAAAGAACCAAATTCGAGAGGATAATGCTAAGTCATCATCAAGGGGCAATAATCAAATCGATTCATAACAAGGAACAAACACACCTGTTCGTTGAGGAATCAAGCCCAGAACACCCAATTGAATCATCAACTGATTCAATTTTAATCTCCAATCATCCAAATCTTACACGGTTAGANCAAAGGATTTTGTTTTTCTTTCAAACAAAACCTTATACCGAATTAGAAACAAAGAACCAAATTCGAGAGGATAACGCTAAGTCATCATCAAGGGGCAATAATCAAATCGATTCATAACAAGGAACAAACACACCTGTTCGTTGAGGAATCAAGCCCAGAACACCCAATTGAATCATCAACTGATTCAATTTTAATCTCCAATCATCCAAATCTTACACGGTTAGAAAAACCCCAATTCAACGAAACCCTAGGTTCGCTTCTGTGGGATTCCAAGTGCTCGCGAAGAACACACCAACCGGAGAAGAATAAAGAGCGGTTAACCAAGCCCAACAACCGGCAAGTCAACCATCAGGAAAAACCAAAAAAAAGGAGCGGTTTCAAAGTCTCAAAAGAACAAGAGACATTTTATCTCTGAGAAAGAGATACAAAGAAGAAAAGAGAGAGGCGCAATAAGTGTTAGGGCATCACAGGACCACACTTAAAAGAGGGCTACGGGTTATAATACCCCCCCCCCAGGTTCAAAATTAACAAATACCACCCTTCCACTTTCGTTTTTTATATAGTATATATTATTTTTGATATATATTGTATTTTTGATAAGTTACTTTATTTTCAAATTAGTATCTTGTCAAATTTTAGATAGTATAATAACATAGTGTTTTACACTACTTATTATATTATTAAGAATAATTTTTAAGGAGTAATTAACCTTAGGTTATTCATTTTTGAATATACAATCTCCGAGGATAGTTTTTGGATTAAAACTAAATTCTATCGAGTTTTGATTGTCATTTTAGACACAAAACATTAAAAGCACGCTAGATTTCTTTTAACACACCCCGTGTTAGAATTTTAGGAGATTATTTTTTGTCAAATCCTAGAGATATGACGAAGGAATGTGATAGTGGAAAGAAGGAAGTTAGTATAACCAATACTACTCCTCAATTCCAATGCCCGATATTAAAACTCGCGAATTACTCATCATGGGCAATTCGAATGCAAATCATTTTAGAGGCAAATGGGTTATGGGAAACAATAGAGCCATTAGACTCAACTCAACCTGATAAGAAAAAGGAGAAAATTGCTATTGCATACCTTTACCAATCCTTACCCGAAGAACAATTACTTCAAATAACAAAACACAAAACCCCAAAAGCAATATGGGAGGCTTTAAAGGCTAGACACTTAGGCGAAGAAAAAGTACAACAAGCCAGACTTCAAACATTAAGATCTGAACTTGAATTGTTACATATGAAGGAAGATGAAACAATCGACACCTTTACCGGAAAACTAACAACTCTTGTAAACAAAGCCGCTAGTCTAGGACACGAAATAAAAGATCAAAATTTAGTGAGGAAATTACTAAATGATGTACCTGATAGGTATCTGCAAATAGTAGCATCTATAGAACAATATTCCGATCTAAACACTATAATATTTGAAGAAGCAATTGGTAGACTTAAGACCTATGAAGAAAGGATTAAGTTTAAGAAAGATAAACAAGTATACAATCAAGAGAGTTTGATGTATACACGATATGAAGGACAAGGATAACCTTTTAGAGAATATGGTCAAGGAAGATCTAACCATTCTCGAGGCCGAGAACAAGACAAGAACAATTATCAATCTAAAAGGGAAGAACGAGCGTCTTTTGAAGAAGATACAAGAGACAAATCTCAAGTCACATGCTATCGATGTCACAAACTTGGACATTTTGCATACGAATGTCAAAATAAACGCAAGAATCAAGTCAGAGAACAATCCAATTTTATTGAAGAAGACTTAGAGCCAACGTTGCTTATGGCAACTATAACTGAAGAGAAATGATACAATAAGAAACCGCAGTGAGTGCAGAAACAGCAGAGATTGCAGAAACAACAGAGAGTGCAAAAACAGCAAAGATTGCAGAAACAGCAGAGATTGCAGAAACAGCAGAGAGTGCAGAAACCGCAGAGAATGCAGAAATCGCAGAGAGTGCAAACATCGCAAAAGATAGCAGGGAGTGCAGGAGATTCCAAAATTCGATCAATATTGCAGCGAATATTAAAGGAAGCAAAATGGAGACGACTACGAAAGACTTAAAGATCTACGTCGCAACGATTGTGATTAAGGGGGAGAATATTGGGTTAATCCCAATCTACCCGTTTTCTACCCATTTAGAGGGTCAAACCCGAAAGTCAAAGTCAACCATAAAAAAGTCAACTCGCTGGAATAACTGCAGTTACAAACAAAGGGACATGACTGTTGGTTCTGCCGAACCAACACAACTCTTATTTTGTACCTTTTCATTTCTTATAAATAGATTAGAACTTGTAATCGATTACAATGATGACGCTTTTATAGAAATAGAGATTATTTCATATTTTGGTATATTTTGATTAAAGATCCGTGAAATTAGGCCAACAATGTACATTTTATATACTTTAGAGTTAATAAACAGCTTATATGATTCAATATTTCAATTGGTTCTGACTTTCATGATGAAAATGGGTTGAAGACTTGAAGGGCCCAAAATTCTTTAAGATTTTGTTAGGGCTCAACTTAATAATTGGTTCTGACTTTCATGTATCACGAACCTTCTTATATAGTTATATGTGCAGATACACAAGGACATAAGGTGTATCAATCAGTCGCGCACCATTTTTTTGACGTCATATATAGCAAGACAAGAAATATGATTAAGTACACACGCACACCAATAAAACTCACCACTTAGAGCATCCGCAAGCCTAACTCACATTATTAAATAACGCAGTGCCACGTCAGCGCCACGTCAGCTTTAACACAATAACTTAAAACAATAACTCAACACCCGCAACAATAACTCAGCAATAACTCAGGTTATTCAATTATTTTCACATTCACCCCCTAAACTAAAACCAACAATTCATTTATTAAACAAAATAACATTAAAACTTAAAANAATGTCAGCTATCGTGGACGCATGATCCCAGGCAAATCCGACAAAGAAGACCCTAGGTATAAAAGAGGGCACCTTGCCACTCCTCAACGGTAACACACTTACACAATCTCACGTTATCATAAACTCTCTCTCAAATCTACCCATACTTACTCTCACCCCGAGGTTGACCGCGGAAGTCCCCTTCTTCCGCGGTGAGACTAAACGCGTTGTTTTCCTTTCTTAGCAGATGGATACGAAGATAGTTCAAGGATTAGCCCAGTTCGAAGATAGCTTACACTATCCTTTTAGCATCGAGCCCCAGTTTTGTAACTAACAAGTGGCGCCATCCGTGGGACGCTGGTACAATAACTGCGTTTCCAAAGTAGCTTTACTAATGAAGTAATCAGGCTAGCGACTCGTCCCCTAACTCGGAACGTTCAAAATACAGTATAAGAAACACTCTGGGAAAAGGGGACAGAGTCAGAAGAGAAGAGGAACCTCGAGCGCGGACGCAATCTCCCACATAGGCAATTAGGGAATTCTGCGACAAGCACTATGACCCAATTATTGGCCGTTAATGCCGAAAGGTTCCACAAAAGAAAAAAATGGAGCAAGTAAAAACTCACCCTCAACTTTGATGACGAAGAGCGAAGAGACCAACGGTCTCGGGAGGAGCCCCGAAACCTCGGGAAGTCCAAATCTTCGGGGTTGAAAAAGCGAAGAAAAAGGCGAAGGACCAGCCCTAGCGCCAGATCCAATCCCTTCCGAGTACTCTTGCTCCCCAAAGTATTTTCTCAAGATTAATGGCAGTGACACAAGAAATGAAGGTGAGAGAACCGAACGCCCCCATCCCAAATCGGATAGTATTTACCCCGGTTGGGGAAGTCAGAGGGTAGACGGTAAACCAAGGTCTAGGAGAGAACCAACCGGATGCTTTTTACCCGGCTCAAGTCAAAAAGTCGGGCCTCGCAGGGAACGCCGTGCCGAAGCTGGCGCAAACGGTTTTAGACCAGAAGTCGCTCCGAAGGGAAAATACATACAAGCGACAACTCCTAAGCCGACTCAAAGCTATGCTTCTTTCCCAAAGGTGGAAGAGACCAGGGGAGAAAGAACTATCCACTCCAGATCGGGAAGGAAACGGGACTGGACCCTCGGTGAGAAGCGAGGACAGTGCCGGAGGTCATTGGAAAATCCCGATCCGGAAAGCACGATGCTTAATGAGGACGAGGATGACCTATTACCCGTCCTTACGATGTGGAGGACACTGACCCCTTCACCCCCGGATCAGAAAATTTTGAATTCCCACCAAGTCGAACTCGGATGCCCTACCCATGTCAAAACATACGACGGGACGGGAGACCCTGAAGACCACTTGAAAAATCCTCTGTATGCGGATAAAGTTGAACGCTGGGCTATGCCTACCTGGTGGCCATATGTTCAACTCCACGCTCCATGGACATGCCCGAATGTGTTCGACGAGCTCCCCGGAAAGCATAGACAGCTTTCGAAGATCCTGAGGAAAAATTCCTATCATACTTCTTGCAGCAGAAGAAAATTATAGGTCCGTGGTCCCAGGCCCTTTGTGACGTTCCGGACTGACGTCGAGCCCCGGGCAAGGGTATCCGTGCTGCGGACAAGTGTGTCCATGGCTCCATGCCTTGTTATCCCGAGGTCCGGGCTTAGTGATTATTGTCCGTCCTGTCTTGGGATTTAGATCCTGCGTCTGGTTGGCTCTTATTCCGGACCGGTGTGGGTCCGGACCTGTTATATGTCATCATGATATATAGCAAGACAAGAAATATGATTAAGTACACACGCACACCAATAAAACTCACCACTTACAACGATTGCATATTTGCACGGCATGGTAATATGGTATCTCATGTACTTTAAATTAATCTTGATTTCAAAATTGGAATAAGATGTATCAAAAGCTGAAAATGATATTCTAGAAGATTATTAATATTTACGAATGTGAATGAATCTACATATGGGCTCTCCTTGATTCGGGGTAGTTATCATATTTAATTTATTATATTCGAAAACTAGTTATAATGCCCGCGCACGCGCGGGTTTTTTAAAAAAATTTGTGAATGATATATTTTTATTTATTAAAAAATAAATAATTTAATTTTTATTTTGTTTGATTTATGATTTTTAATTGTATTTTTTATGATTAAAGATAATCATTTAAATCTTATCTATATTTTTTGTATTTATCTTCTACTTGTATAGTATATCAACAAAACGAATTTAAAAACTTATAAATTAAATAATAATTAACATATTACCTAATAAGTAAATATTCTTTTTTTTCAAAATGACAAAGTACCCACTAGGGGTTTTGTTTTATTATATAAGAGATGTTCAAACTTATTAGTCCTATTGCATAATAAGTCATCATATAATCTTTAAATTAAGTTGACAATTCTCAACAAGTTAGCCACATGTTAGTCGTTGCAGGTTATTTTATCATATATGCATTTTCAACTACTGACTATTATGCAGTTCCTTCATTCATCTATTTATGTCTATGCTTTCACAATGTTCACATTTTTTTTCCACATCATCAAAATATGGAATTTAACAAGTCATAGTTCCATTTTTAACATTAATGTAATAGTATTATTTTGGATCGATCGTGTGTCGAAGTGGAAAAAGCAACAATTGTTAACTCATAATACGATGATTGAATTGGGTCTCAACTTTGTAAAGAAAAAAAAATAATTGGGTGTCAACTAGCAAGTGGAGTTCTTGTAAAGTGCCAGATCTGGCTCGATAGACTTTTTTTTTTTTTTTTTTCCTTCCTTCACAGCTAGGTTAGTACAAATATATATATATAGTTAGTGTAGATAGTGAGAGCCTACTCTCATACTCCTACAGGAGGAAACCACCTATGGCTCAATAGACTTAACCGAGTCATCTTATTTGGTCCATAAGGAAAAGAACAAAAACCAAACTATATGCAAACATTACAACGTTTATGCACCTTTGTAACCCGATCAAGAAATGTGAAAATGTAAACACTGCCAAATGCAAATCTCATTGGGCTAGTATGGCCTTTGTGGAGACGTGTAATACTCTATACCCAATAGGCCCAAAATAATGTAAGCTGATTGGCAAGCGGGACGAGATGTAGTACGAGTTTATCCCAGTTTGGCTTGTTCCAAAAAAAGTTGACCATACTTTTCTCATTTTTTAAGGTCCATATTGGCTTAGAGTTATCGTATTTGTATATTTTTTTTCTTTGTGATTTTTTTTTCCCGTAAAACTCATCAGCTTATCAACAGTTCAACACTGATAGTCTGTTTGTTTCACATTCAGGTACGGGTCAATTGTGTGACTTTGGTTGTGTTTGTTTGGAGGTTAAGGGGTTCATAGACTATGGTATTGGAATATGTAAGGGTAGTAGCACGGGTTTGAGAGAATAAGTGTTCACACTCTCCTCTCTTCCCAAACCAATACCTATAGTGATTCTTTCGAGCATGCACAAGGCCTCCTACTTTGAAGGGCCGCCAATTTTGTACCTTAACTACATATACACGTATGTTTAAGAGAAGTTAATTTGTGGTGTTAATAATTTTAAAAGAGCATGCCCAATCAAAATTGTTTAACAAAGTAATTAAAGCATTTGTTTAAACTGTATTCGGCTAGAGTGGGCTATTACTTTTGTGTTATTTTTAAATTGCGATAACAAAGTAAAATACTAAATCAAGTAACTTACAACCTAAATTTCACTTATGAATTATTTTTCTAGTTATTTGACTATGTCTTTTGAACACTTTATATAATCATTCAATTGACATTTGGAATAACTTGATTTTAACTTACATATTCTACTTTATACGATAGAACTGATGTTACATACTCTAGTAAAAAAAAAGTTCCCACGTAACGTTACATCGAATGATTTATTGATGACAATTAATTATGAAGATGTAATCAACAAATTTTGCTTTAAAAATATATTAGATAAGTATGCTATTTAATACTTCCTCCGTAACAAAAAGAGAGTGCACAAACAAAAAATGTAGAAATTATGATATGTGTAATTAATATTATTTTTTATTGATAAAAAGTCATTTTTACCCTCATAGTTAATATAGAAATAAAAAATGAGTAATTAATGTAAGTTTTAATTAGAAGGGTAAAGTAGGAAAACTAGTCATTTAGTGTCCATATATAAGAACTGGACTCTTATTTTGGGATAAACATAAATATTAAGATGGACTCTATTTCTGAGACGGAGGGAGTAACTGCATGAGATAAATGCATGTGGATACCCATCTATTTTATAGCCTTACAACATTTTTTACATGTACCATTTCATGTTTAGGGGAGCTGTATATTTATTGATTGGCACAGGGCCACCAAATTCGCGAGACGGCTCTGCTCATTACAATGCTCTTGCTTTCTCCCTACTATGTACGTAGGATTGATGCTCGAAAACATATATAATGGACTTCCAATTCGTAACTTGCTACATGCACTTGATGAATATCCATACTCAAAATGCATTTTCTCGTCACATGCTAGTGCTAACATTTTGCATTTCACATGGAACTTCTGATACATTATTAGTTGTGACGTCATTACGATTTACGAAGCTTGACAAAGATGAAAGCTATATAGTGAAATGAGGCTATTATTACGGGTCAAATTATGTGTTAAATGAATTAACGAGCTCCTGATTACTATTTGAGATTTATAGTTTTCAAATTAAATTAAATATGTAATCAACATCACTTGTAAAAAACAGCATATATATATATATATGGGACCAGAAAAAACAAATATTCGAGAGTATGTGAATATATCAGGTGGAGCATGTTGCAAGGCATGTAGGACGAACAAAATCTCTTAAGAGAGAATATCAGGTGGAGGTGGTTGCCTGGTAGGGTAATATTGGGACTTCTAATATCATCCTTACATCTATCTTATATTGTGATAGTATACATAATTTGTTAAAATATATATGTCGATGATTTTTGTTAACAGGGGCGGTGCTGAGAACGTCAAAAGAAAATTAGGCCTGGCACGAAAAAAAAATGCCCTATATTATAATATCCATAGACCGTAATCAAGTACCAAAAGGCAAAAATACGAACAAAAATCATTCTTGCAACAAAAGTATTACTTCTACAAAATAAAATATATTTAAGTAAACCGTGCGGTTCTTCTCGCGTTTTTTGAGGCAAAGTCTTCAATAACTAAAAATTGATAACTAGGCAAAATTGATAACTAAAAAAAATTAAAATTGATAACTAGTTGAGAGTTCTAAGATATAACCTTAGTTATGATTTGAAGATGGAGATGGATTATTGAAAGCAAAGCTTCAGTGCTTCACGCCTTCAACCCTTCACCCTTTTGTCCATAGTGGTGAACAATACAAAAGGAATGTAAAATCAGCCAATTGACTAGATATTAAGCTAACGCAAGTATTACTTCTACAAACAAAAATCATTCTTGCAACAAAAGTATTACTTCTACAAAATAAAATATATTTAAGTAAATCGTGCGGTTCTTCTTGCGTTTTTTGAGGCAAAGTCTTCGATAACTAAAAATTGATAACTAGGCAAAATTAATAACTAAAAAAAATTAAAATTGATAACTAGTTGAGAGTTCTAAGTTGTAACCTTAGTTATGATTAGAAGATGGAGATGGATTATTGAAAGCAAAGCTTCAGTGCTTCACGCCTTCAACCCTTCACCCTTTTGTCCATAGTGGTGAACAATACAAAAGGAATGTAAAATCAGCCAATTGACTAGATATTAAGCTAACGCAGGTTCTAAATAGACAGTGAATAACAAACAGGTTCTATATTGAAGTAGTGGCAAATGTATCCTAATCTAGTAAAACAATCTGAGGCTAACATTTTCATAGTTATTAACCTAAACAAAAAGAATAGATGAAATTTAATACCTGCTGCTGCAGTAGGAGGGGCAGAAGAAGCGGGCATAGCCATAACAGGAGAATCGTTTTTTACTTTTAGGATTAAATGATTAATAGGGTTTATTTTTAGTGCCCCTTAGTGGGTTGGGCCTACTACATATAATGGGTATATTAGTGCCCCTTAGTGGGTTGGGCCCGGCTCGGTTGCTGATGGTGCGCCGGCCCAAAACCGCCCCTGTTTTTTTACATGAAAATTTTATGGACCCATTATATAATTTTAGATGTTCTTACCATAGTTTGAACACATATATTTGTAGCAAATGAGCTAAGATGGATGAATGACCGGCTAATGATATATTTGTATGAAAATGATTTGGAAGATTAAAACTTACACCTAAAATTAGACCGTGCATTTGAAAAAGAATATTGTTACAGGTACTCGTTTACAGGTTAGTGGCATCCCATAAGCCACTTTTACCGACTATGTCTACTCCGTGGACAGAAAAATACAATTTTTTAGTGTTTTATGTTCTGTGTTTTATGTCTGTTAATACTTTTGATTTATGAAACTTTATATTTTTTATTCCGGACTTTCAGTTTTATAATTTTATAATAAAAAGAAAAATATAAAATTAAAATAAAAAATAAAAAAAG
>LBNU01017132.1:92454-102932 GCA_014162995.1 Artemisia annua | reverse complement strand
GGGGGGGGGGGGGGGGCATTTAAGGGTGTATGTATAATCAACTATTTGAAAAATTCATGGTGGGAGATAATAAATGGCCGGCTAATGGTATACCTGTACGAAAAATAATTTGGATGCTTAAAATCAACACTTAAAATTACACCTAAAGATGTGATTGTTGCAGTCGAAAAAATTATATATGACCACTCATTAACTTAGGAGCATAACATATGATCTATCTTATTTGCATTATTAATGTATTAGATTATCAGACCCTTTCGATAGACGAGATAATTTCAAGATAGAAATGATAATTTAATAAACATGTATTTTTTATATTAATATAAAACATCAAACAAAATAATAATAATATCACTTCGATTGCTCAGTAAATAAAGATAAGTAAAATTGTGTCATAACAGTTTATTGTTAAAAATTAACTAAATTAGTAAATTGTCTCATAATCAACATGAAGTCAAACATTTAAAAAAAATGGAATGTTATTTTCATTTTGATTAATTCATATATTTAGAATTCTAATTATATTATGATTATTCATGTTAATTAAGGGTGCGTATGGTTCATGCTTTTGGAGGGAATAGAATGAAAGAAAGATTAAAACATATGTTTGGTTTCTAGGCGGGGCCCACAATTTGGGAATGAGGGAATGAGGGAATGATAGATTTCATTCCTACCTTAGTTGGGTGGTTTCACTTGAAACCTGCGGGCCCTATTTTTTTTCATTTTCCCACATCTTTCAAACCTTTCCCAAATCCGAATCCAATTCCAATCCCACTTACGAACCAAACGCACCCTAAATGTGCAAACTGAGTTAAAATCTTTTAAAAACTATTACACCCATACATGGTTTTACATAAATAATGAATGTTTGAAGTATGTAAAAAATGATATATTTATAATCGTATGACAAAAAGATGAACATAATGAATATAATTAAAATGTTAATTAGTATATGTGTTTTACATGTTTATGTCGATTGTTATTATATTTTAAATATAAATAGCATTAAAAGTTTAATAGTTGAAAGGTGTGAAATAAAATATTGTAAAATATGTTAAGAAGGTAAATAAAAATTGTTTATAAAACTATGTCTGCATTCTTTCTCACTTTTTCCACCTTGACATGCAAAATATTTCTTCTTATCAAGTCACATTTGACGTCATTATCTCAGTCATATTTGTCAAAACCCTCTATTATAGGTTTAGATACCCAAATGTGTAATGTAAGTTTATTTTATTTTATTTTATTTTTGAACGGCAAGTTAATACAATCCTATCGGTTAGCGAGTCCGAGACTTTTTTTTTTTTTTTTTTTTTTTTTTTTTTNAAAAGAGATACTTTTGATAATTTTCTCTTTGTTATAAAGGTTAAACCCATAACTATTGAAGTTAATAAGTATTATAGGCAAGTAGACATATAAAATACAATCTATGTGTTGGAGCCTATAATGTATGATGTTATAAAGGTTAAACCCATAACTATTTGAAGTTAATAAATATTATAGGCAAGTAGACATATAAATACAATCTATGTGTTGGAGCCTTATAATGTATGATGTGTATGTACACACGAGAGCTAGCAAACATAATTAAAGACAACACAAACATTTTTTCTACCTGTTAATGTTATGGCCTACAATATTGGGGCTATTTCGTTATCTCTTAGGAACAGCTCAACTCTATCTCTGTGTGGGGTATATTGTTGAACGGGCTAGACGTTGACATTAACGTCTGTTTGTTTAATGTACGCATTGAGAAAAACACGGCCATGCATGTCCATAATTGTTGTGATGGTTCTATACTTCTATTTATGTTTGATTGGTATCTATGTCGTAAATCTTGATCAAGTAATGTATGACATGTTGGGCGTTGTAATATACCATAATCGTTTTATTTGAATTAAGAAAAATTTATTTATCCATAGGCTACTCCGGATTGGAAATTTCCTCTAATGTTTCATTTTTCTCGAGTTCCAGAAAGAAAGAAAAAGAAAGAAAAGAAAGGTAACAAAAGTGAAAATTTGAAAATTTAGGATTTACATATGTTATCGAGTTCGAGAAAAACAGAGAAATACAAAGAGGGGCTTTTCTTTACTTGAGTAGAGAAAGGAAAAAAAACACTAGTTATTGCCGTTTTTAACAAATAAACAACTTGTAAAACATCACATGCATCAAAGTGGACAAACACAAAACCTTAAATATCTTGAAATTTTTTATAACGAGTTAGCCACATTGAATTGTTTTCACCGCTAAGACGTTCATAGTCAGCGACAACGCCAACGAACTTGTTACAAACTTACAATCACGTGTCAACGTTTTCCACTTTACCTTGGTCATATCCTTGGTATGGTGGAAGGATGCATGCCATTTGTATTCATTTTGAATTTTTTGCCAAAACGTTTTTGAATTTTGGTTTGTACCAAGTCTTGGGTCATCAGATATTTGTCTCAAGTTTCCCCCAAAACTTTTTCTTTTTATTGACTCTAAGGGGTATGCGTGATGTCGGTTTTATTCTGTCTCGGATTTTGTACTCTTGCCTTTCCCTTTCCTTTACTGACGAGAGAAGTCTCGATTTGTTATATTTGTGGTGGTGAGTTTGGTGGTGATTGTGATGGTGGTTGTGTTGTTTGTTGTGGTTCTATTGTTTGTGAAGTATTGCTGAAAGTTCCAAAATTATGAAATGGGTATTGTCGTTGAAGTTGAAATAAAGCCATTTGATTAAAAGGAGCTTGATTCATTTGACAATTTTGTTGTGGGAAAGCGGGTTGTGGGAAATATGGTTGTTGGGAAGCGTAGTATGAAAATGAGGGTAACGGTATGTGTTTTGAAGGAATAGAATTTGTGGATGATGGTCTAGCGGTTTTGAGGAACTCGAATTAGTGACGTAGAAGACGAGATGAATCATTCATTACTCAATCATTGTTTTGGTTACTTATTTTTAAGAGATGATTGAAATGGACGTGAAAGTGTATGAAATAAGTAAAATCATAGTTGTGTTTGGTTGTTTATTGATAAATTGGGTATTTATTGAAAAAAATTGAGTGATTAAATTTTGGTTGTTGCTTTTTTTAACTGTTGCATCATTCAAATTCAGAAATAAAATAACAGAAATGGAAACGGTTGCCATTTCAATGGCGAAACTGCCTGTAACGATATGGCGTGAGTGGTGGTGTTGTATGGCGCCAACATAGGTGCCCCAAAAGCCCTATAACGAACTTGCACCATGCACTCTTAGAAATATAACATCGTCTAGTACAAACATCTTCATTCTTGTCATTTAAATCGATTAGGGCTTGACATTAACAAAGTCAGGCTTAGACCAAGTTCATCGATGGTGTATATTGGGTTTCCATCTTTGTCAAGCCAACAATAAAGTGACATGATGTTAGAAATAGTCATATCGTAAAAATTTATAAAATGTCTTGCTTATAACGTACGACTACATTGTGGCACAAAATTTGGTTGAATATGGGAGAGTGTGGCTCTTTAGCTGGGTATTATGGTGAGGTGTAGGAAAGGTGAACCTATGACGGGGCTACAATGTTGGCGAGCAAAGGACCCAATTAGATAGGTGTTTGGTGAAGCACTTCACCTAAAACAATAAGAGGAAAAAAAGGGGTATGATCCTCAGTTTTTGTAATTTTTGTTGTTGTTTATAAGTGTGTGTTGGGTATATTGTGTGGTATGTTTGTATAAAATTAGTTATTTTTATATGGTTAATTAGGTGATGACCATTACAACCGAAAAGTGAAATTAATGTAATGTGTTGAAAAACTAATGTGGCAGCTGAGACGAAGGTGAATGAGAGACGACCACTGGATGTAATATATTATGAGGTACAATACTATCGTTTTCTTATAGCGTTGTAGTTGCCGGCTCAAAGTAGGTGCAGCCCGTGCAATGGCACAGGGCCCCCTTTTCTCATAGGGCCACAAATTTTCAGTTTTATCTATGTCTCTATTATGTGTATACGAATTTTAAAAAGCCCATATATCATATTCCTATTGTTTTTAGTTTGATAGATAACATCAAGACCATGAGGCTATTTTATTTTAATAAAAAAAATGTATTCACAGACCCTAGTTGATAACAAATATTCTATTAAGAGAAGATGAAAAATACAAACTTTCTTTCCACTAGATTATTACGTGTAAATTATAATCATTCCATTGAATTTGAGTGATTTTCATTCAACTCTATTATGAACATCAATATATTTACCATATTACAAGAATTTGACTTTGTCGTATGCAGATAATTACGTTCACAATTTTCATGTTTAACAGGGCCTCTTATGGTTATGGCACAGGGCCACCGGAATTCACGAGACGGCCCAATAGTTTATGAACATTTATCAAAGCATTAAAAGTACGGTGTTTTATGTTTTCCTATGTAACCCCTTCAAGCATTTGCATGATGCCAAGTAATGCACTACAAAATTAAACTTTATCGTATATTGAAGGCATACCTAAATAGGCTAAACTATCTGAAACAAACATGTAGTATATATTCCATTTGAATTGTAAAGGGATAATAGGTGTATGGATCATTTTCTTTTAGTTCGGTTTTAGTTTTATACGAAGTACCTAGCAACTTAGAACCGACCAAAATACAAAACACTAAAGCGAACTAGACTAACAATCTCAATTTGATTTGTTTTGATAGTGTTTTAACACTTTAATAAGTGATTTTTTCAATATAACGAAAACCAAATTGTATTGTTTACTTCTTTTCCCATGAGTTTTATCAGACATCTCGTACAATTAAACTAAATTGATCTAAATTCTTTAACTCAAACCAACTTGTTTAATTGGAGATTAATTCCAATATATACGTGTCACAGTTTCACGACCTTATGTACGTAGTAATCAAACTCCTAAAGTAAAAATTATATAAAGCCGTAGATATCGCGTCAATTACCTTTCTAACGAGCTGATTGACTATATTGAATAACTCAATGACTCTTCGAAAAGCTGTTTTGTTGTGGTCATCCAAGCCACCACTTGGACCACAGTTAGGTACCATTACATTATATAGTACAAGTCATGTATCAACTAAAAACTCCGAAAAAAGACACCCGAGAAATCATCACAACATAAATATATAAGAATTCTCTCAAGTTGTAAACACAACTTGAGTTAAGTTGGGGCATTTTATGAGCAATTGAATTTGATCCAATAGCTCAAATCAAAAGAAGTTCTTTTAATTTGAGCCATTGAATAAAATCCAATAGCTCATAATGCTCTAACTTGACTCAAGTAACTTGAGACAATCCTAACCCAACAGAAATAGGAGTTTAGGATTACTTAGCCAGATTGGATCCACTATCCTATCTCGGCTTTATAATTAACCAATGTTGCAAAAAAAAAAAAAAAAAAAAAAAAAAAAAAAAAAGTGTTTACAAAGCCGATTAATCGCCGCATAGGTAAGGCCACCCACCTTTTCGATTTGTGTAAATCGGTCAATAATGGTCAACGGCAGTCAACGATGGTCAAACTTGCTGGAAACATGCAAATCTTACCAGAAATACCCAAAACTCATCGTCAACTACTTTTAATAACTTATAATCGTTGTTTATATCTATTACTAGATGTTTTCTAAAGAAAATTTTGCCGGGAATACCCAAAACTCGCAGGAAATACCAAAACTTTTCTAAAATGCCAATCTATTTAATCACCGATTGATCCCGCCTAAATCGATTGCAAGCTACAAGAAAGTCGACCGGCCAATTACGATTCACGATTTTTGCAAACTTATAATTAACTTTGTAATTTTCTCTTTCTTAGCATCTTTGTTAGCTTTAATAAAATTTGCTATTGAAAAACTATAATTTAACAAAATGAATGTAACAAATAGTGGGGGAGTACTTGAGATTGTATTTGTGTGGCATGTAACTCATAAGGACAAAAAGAGTTAAATGAAAAAGGTGATGGTCCATGGACCAGCATGAAGGAAGGCCGGCGTAGAAAGTAACCTTCCACCAATATATTCTTACCAATTCGGCTTTTTAAATTTTGTATTAACTCATTTATTTTTTTTTTGATATTTTTATATGTGATTTTTGACCAATTGGATAACACTAGAACTAAACAAATACATGTGATTGATGATCACAAGAAAGAAAGTGACCTCCAATCTTATCTCCAAAAACAAAAACATTTGTTTTCATGCTATTTAATAATACAGTAGATTGAGAGCCTCTTATTATTAGTGTTGTGGTTGTAGCTTATCTTAGTGCCACTTAACTAGTGGGTGTAACCACCTCTAAACAACTAATCCATAACGTCTCTCTCTCAACAACACACATGCAAGCATACAATTTTTTTTTTTTTTTTTTAATGTAGGTTTGTGCCGTATCCATATATTGGTTTTATTTCTTTAATTGGTTTGTTTGTATTAGCATTACAAAGTTTTACTTAATTTAATTGGTATGTTTGTATTTAGTTTGTCTTTGTTTAAAGTAGGGCTGCAATCGAGTCGAGCCGAGCTCAAGCTCAACAAGGCTTGAGCTTGGCTTGAAAGAAAAACACTAGGCTTGAGCTTGGCTTGATAGCTTGTCAAGCTTTCATCATCCAGGCTTGAGCTTGGCTTGAGTAGGTTCGAGCAAAGCTTGAGCTTGGCTTGAAAAGCTTGAACGAATACAAAAATATTGTATTCAGTAGCTAAACTCAACAATAAATATATGTATAAAGTAAAACAAGCTAAAACCATATTTGAAAACCAAATTAGATTGATTTAACACTAATAAAACCAAGAACAACATTCTCGTACTCAAGTCGAACATCAAAATGAAACATAAGCCAAAGTACTAATTAAGGTTCAAATGTCTAAAACATATCAACAAAATATATCTCGTGAGGCTTCATAAGGTTCACAGATCTTGAATTCTTGAGTAAAATGATCTTCTAACTTGATGATTTCCTTAGCATTCTATTGTAAGAACTTGGGAGTTTATATTGTGTTAGTGTTTGTCTACTTGAAGAAAAGATATTAACTCATGCATCGTACATAAAGATATCTTGGCTTCATGCATTTGCAACTTACAACAAGTTAACTACACTAACAATAAAAGTGCAATACTATTTCAAAACTAAAGATACATCAGATCCTTACAATAAAAGTGAAAATACTATTTCTGTATTTCACTACTAACTAAGGGTGGCAATTTCTGACCCGACACGAAACCCGACCTGAAACCGACACAAAAATTAACAGGTTCGGGTTGAGTGTAAATAGATTTGGGTCAGGTTTGGTTCGACCCATCTAACCCGTTTATTAAACAGGTCAGGTTCGGTTAGGAATAAATTAAACGGGTCGACCCACTAACCCTTTTAAGATTTTTTCTTAAACTAAAATTTATTTATATTTAATTATACGGGTTAAATGGGTTAGACAGGTCGACCCACAAACCCATTTAACCTATTTAACCCATTTAATGTGCCAACTTTATATAAACGAGTTACATGGGTCAAACCAAAACCCGTTTAACCTATTAAACCCGTATAAGTATATAACCTATTTAACCCGCCAACCCAAGTATATATATGGGTTAAATGGGTCAGGTTCGGGTTATGTGTAAATAGGTTAGGGCTGATATAGCTGACCTGATTATTTAAATGGGTCAGGTTCGGGTTGGGGTTTTCTGACCCGCCAACCTGTCAACCCGAACCTGCCAACCCGAACCCGACCCGAATTGCCACCCCTACTACTAACCACTTATCGACACACTCACAATGATACCTATGACAACAACATGGTAACACTTTAACTTTAACGCCATCATCAAAACTAGCTGCAAGAAACAATAAACCTGTTCCTGTTGCCACTTTTTTACAGATTACCCTTTATGATATACCCCATTTTGCAGCCTTAATGATTCATTACCGAGTTGAGTACATAAAATGAACAACTTTTCTAGAATACATTATCCAATATTTAAGAACTAAGCCCTTACAATTAGCTTAATAACCAAATTTGCTCCTAATTACTTATATGAAATTTATATGAAAATATCTATACTAAAGCTTGATAAAAGCTTGATACGAGCTCGAGCCAAGCTATCCAAAGCTTGAGCTTGGCTTGTTAAATGTTTCGAGCTAATTTTTGGGCTTGAGCTTGGGCTTGAGCTTGATAAAAGCTTGACTCGATCGAACCAAGCTCGAGCTCGAGCTCGAGTTGCTTGATAATAGCTTGACTTGATTGCAGCCCTAGTTTAAAGATTTATGTGTGTATGTATAGACATAATTACACATATCTAAGTCAAGGTTGCAGTTAGTGTTTTTAGTTGTACGAATGTCGTATGAAATTAAGAGCGTAAAAAGGGCCCTCCTAAAAGTCTACAAGCAACCATTATTATTGACGTAATTATCATGTAATTAATATACCGTTGGAGCAACGACTTGGGACTCATTAATTTACCATGACAAAATTACTTTTGCTTTTAAAAATAATAAAAAAACGTACGACAACAAATGCTATGAAAAAAAACTTTTAACACATAACGTAAGAGTAAAATACACCGTTCGTCCCTAAATTTCTCTCAAAACATCATGTTGTGTCGAAATAACATTTTTTAATAACAAGAAGTACCTATTCCGTGATTTTTGATCATTATTAGGTCCATTTGAATGTGATTTCTCGATCAACTCCCGTTTTACTTTTTGACAAGAAGGCATAACATAAAATTTAACCTTTCCTTTCACCTCAAGTTAACACAACCCAACCAAAGTGGTTGTTGAATATGTCAGAGAACTAACCTTGACAATCAAATCGGGTAACAAAATAACCTAGCTCCTCATATTTAGATCCTGACAACTAAAGAAGAGAGCAAAACTCACTAGAAGCAAAGTTCAGAGTCTGTAATGTAGTCAGCTACATCAGAAGAAACAAATTGTAAAATCTTTAATTTCTGATATAAAATCTGTATGTAAAAAGAAGCTGTTTGCTCACTTAATATTGATAATTAGTTTATTTGTATATTTAAATACGGGTTGTAGAAACTAGAAGGGGGGTTGAATACTTTCACCGTTTCTTTTTAGTTGTTAAAACATTTCGCCGTTTTTAAGTCCAGTTTATATTCTTTTGCAAACTTATTGAATTCTACTTGTTATGTGATATCAATTTAATTAATAACATGCATAAACAAACAAGTAAAGTAAAGAGTAAGGAAAGAAAACAACCAAAAAGACGCGGCGATTTATGGTCGTTCGGCACGAAGCTCACTCTCCGTCCTACTCCACTCCCCGAGAACCACACGCGAGAGTTATCATTCACTATATCAACACACTCCTTCAGGCGGAGCAATCCGTACACATGCTTACGCAAGGCTTAACGACACTAAGCATAATATCGAGTTCTAATCGTAGCTAGAACCAATCTACTCCAAGGCCCAGGTGGCCACACGAACAAGCACTCTTGTCCATCTTGAATCTTCACCCGATCCAAGCCTTCACATATTTGACACACTTGGTTCTTCACCTGAACCAAGCTTTCACACTTAGACACACTTGGTTCTTCACCCAAACCAAGGCTAAACACATGACTCACTTGGATCATCACCCGATCCAAGTCTTTTACATAATGACTCGACTAAGTCCTAACCTACACACTAGGACATTATTCTCCTTATGCCAATATATGAACTAATCTAGTTACAAGACTTCTTGGACCTACATCACCATCCAAGTTCACACAAATATCCCCTCCTCGACTCACACACAAGTCGGATAACAATGACAATATTTACAGAACCTATCACCGTAACACTTGTTACGTTTGTGTGTGGACACCTATAACATACCGAGACTTCATTGATGTCGAGAGTTCTTCTCTTGCACTTGACGGAAGAGGAAATCACTTATAAACATATACCGAAATGTTATAGTGATCAAAGAATTAAGGGGAAAATAAAAACAGAAAGTTTTGTGTGTGAAAATCACTGAAAAACCTTATTTTCTGAAGTGTAACAGTTCAGTATTTATAGACGACAGGACAGACCAGACGGTCCCGTAAATAGGCGACGGTCCTTTATCACTAAGGGACCGTCGACCCCTATAAGGGACCGTCCCGACAAAACGCTCCCATTTTTGTCCTGACGTAGTGAAAACTTATCTGGTGAAGTTTCAGGTATTTTGAGGGGAAAACTAGCTGTTACAAATTTGAATTTGAATATATTTTCTTAATAAAACATTTCTTAAAAAAACACAAAAATACTTTTGTGAAAATGTTTTGTCAAACTTAAAAATGTAAGTTTATAAGAAAATAAAAACTTCTTTGATCACAAAACTAATGACGGTATAAAGTTGGTTCATACCTGAAGTGACGTTGTAGAAGCTACGTAGAATTGACGAGTTTCCTCGGTTAAAAACTTATTAACCGTAACTTTACGTAACATGTCTTTATATTTTGTGATTATCAAAACACAAGAAGATCGAATAATGCGAATAACGTTTTTGACATTATTTGTATTAACAATCTCCCCA
>LBNU01017132.1:72632-91934 GCA_014162995.1 Artemisia annua | reverse complement strand
TATATATATATATATAATGAATATGGGTGTGAAATAAATTATGTAGAGCATGAATCAGATAGAAAATTACATGTAAAATCTGAATTTTAGCACTACAAGGGACGGTCCCGTAAACAGGGGGACGGTCCCTTAATGATAAAGGACCGCCAACAATAGGTTTCCTGGTTGGCAGATGTGTTGTGATTTAAACAACTTCTTATTTTTTAAGGTTGGGTAATTTAGTCCATTTTCATGTTTAACTATGACCAATACCACAAACTATTATCATACCTTAAAACATAAATATGCATTCATTTCATGCATAAGAAGCATACAATATCATTTATACAAGATCAACCATAGGCAATACATCACTAAAACAACAATATTAATCATTTAACTGGTACAACTAATTATCTCTCATTGCATGCTTGGTCCAAAACATAAAATCCACTTAATTATTCTTGAACTAGACATTTGAAAAACATCTAGTTGGATGGTGGAGTGGATGAGGGTGAGGATGAAGGTGGAACCGAAGTGTAGCCGATGGTGGCATGGAAGCAAGGGGAGTTGGTTGCACATTTTGTTGAGCAATGAGATACTCAATATGACCAAACATGATGTGTAATTCATCTCGAAGAGAGTGGATGAGATGAAAGTTATTGTAGCAACAAGCACACCCCACCATGTGGTTGATGACAAAGTAGTAGGGAAGTGAATTTCCAAGAGTTGGAGATGATGGTGGTGTGGAAGGAATGTTTTCCAATGGCCCATTTGGAGATGTGGTGGTATGATTTTGTGAGTTTGTTTGAAGTGGAAGTTGGTCTCTTGGTGATAATATGGAGTAAGTGGAAGATGGTGGTTGATTACTCACAAATGGAGTATAGGCACCCGAACTAAATTCGGTAAGCAAAGGTGACAAGTTTTTGATGAATGATGAGAAAGGTGATGGGTTGGCTTTGAGCTAGAGGATGGCTTTGATGATGAGTGGGAAGTACCATTGGTGGATGGTGCTTTGAGTGGTGCATTTGGTGCTTGAGGTGATGTTGGTGGTGACTTAGGAGATGGAGTGGAATCATAAAGTGTGAGGTCAATGAAGGTTGTTTGAGGTCGAATGATTTTTAGTTTAGGCCTTTTGTTTGGAGGTTGTGTTGTGAGCACTTTCTTTGTGGTTGACAAGGTAGTGGAAGATGAGGTCATTGTAGGTGATGAGGATGAGATGAATGATCGTTGTGATGATGTTGAGGGTGATGAGTAAGGTTTAAATAATCAAGCATGGTAATGGTTTGGGCAAAGCATGCACTAGGAGATTTCAAGCATATAAAGATGTTTAACTAAACAAGGTAAGGTGGTGATAATCATTGATTTGCGTGATGTGTCGTTGCGGTTTAGCAGTGTTAATGCCTACTCAAGTTTTACATTTATTTTTAGCCGACTTATCAATAACACACACACTTAAGAGCAGTGTACCCGGTCAGTTTGTATATAATGGTAAGCAGAGTGTCGATCACTAAGAGTGGAACGTATTATCTAGTTGTCCTAATCAGTATTTTAATGTCCTAAGTTAGTTTTACAGCCTAATCTAATGAAAGGGGGTTCAGCCTGAGAGACTAGCACAGTTTGGTTACTAATTAAACAGTAAATTAAACTAATGAGCACGAATCAGCGAATAGGATACACGTACACAGATAGATAATAGAGACTACAAGAAGACCTGTCCTGATAATTAAGCAGCTTGTCACTTGTTTTATTGCTAGTTTTATATGTAGTGTATATTAGTTAAATCTTTCTCGTTGGTTTCATTATATCGGCGAGTAAACCCTTAATGATTACTTTTAACTATCCTATTTATCCAAAGACATCGGATTAAATAGGCGAGGAAGGGGTATGGCGGCCCAAGCAGTGCTCAGCTAGCCATAGAGGTTATCAATGCACTAATATAAATTCACCAAAGACATCAAACATATAAACTTTAATTGATGGGAAAGCAATTTTAAGGCGGGCATATGATCTTGTGTACTCACATACTACCGGCCATCTATCCTGATGAATTAAAGCTTACTATTACAATAAAACAAAACTACTTAATGAATTGAATACATGCAGGACCTTCTTACAGCTCTAATATCTTCGTTTGGGGCGTGTCTTGTGTTGCTTGTTCGTCTGAATTCGACTCCTTAGGGTTATGGTGCACACCAAATTCGTCTAGGTCTTGGGGTATTTATAATTTCTGTTTGAGGGTTCGATGCGGCGAATGTAATTGGTAGATGCGGCGCATTGACTTAACTTCGCGTGGGATCCAAGCTTATTATATTCTGGAATATTCGTACACCGCCTTTAGATGCGGCGTAACTTGAATCTTTATGCGGCGCATGTCCTTCAGTTGTCTTGGATTAATTCTGGTGAAGTCTTGATAGTGATACGCCGTATGTCAATTGTATAATGCGGCGTATCTGGAGTAGAACGAGCTTGATCTTCTTCTTTGACCAAAGTTTCATATGCAAGCATGGTATAATTCCATGCGGCGCATTCTTCAAAGTCAGGTAATGGTCTTCGAATTCATCTAAGTATGGTATTGCGGCGTATCTGTTGAGTGAGATACGGCGCATCTTCTGGGTTTCAGTAGACTTTTGACATCTTGCTCATTTTGCTCCATAATTAGTCCAAAATCGCCAAGTTTCACCTTTTACATGTTTTTACCTGAGTATCACTAAAGTAAACATTAAAGCACCGATTGCCATATATAATAAAGTAAAACAAGTTAAATAAATAGGATAAATGATGATGTAAAATGTACTTATTTGAGTTCATCAAATATCCCCCCACTTGAACTTTACTTGTCCCCAAGTAAACCTTAGATTTAACCTTATGAAAATGTATCCTAAAAGGTATTAGGATTTGTTTTTTAATAATTAAGCATGTATTCGTTTCATCATAATCACACAACCAACCACTTAACGAAGTAGAAACAAAATAATTTTTCAATATAAAACAATTCTAAATCGTTTAGTTGCTAGTTGTGACGAATATTCTATCATAATCTTGACAAGTATACGCATCTCCCCCACTAAAGCTAAGGAGTAACAAGTGTAAAACGGTAAAAAGGGTTTTGAGGCTTAAGGGTTGAACCTAGCTTTGTTCGAAGATATCCTGTGACAACTTGTAAATTTGGGTGACTTTAAAAACTTCCGCATTACTATTTTTATAAACCCGAGTATTGAAGTAAAATGACTTTGAGGAATTTGGATTAGAAAGTTGAATATATATCAAACGTTTATCGTTTTGAGTAATAATTAGGCTATTTGAGTACTTCGCGTTAGGCACTATTTGACTTTGGCACTAGAAATCCTAATGAAGCGTATTTTGGACAAGTAACGATTGAGAATCTTTTGACATAAAAATTCACTTAGTTTACCCGAGTCGTAAAAATATGTTTTTTTAATTGGGTCTATTATTTAAAAGAACTTTTGGAAATATATTGGGGAATATATTGTAAAACACGTGGTGTGTACTTAAAAACGAATTTGGTGGCTACCGGCTAGATTTATAAACTCAAAAATATGTTTTGGGGTAAGTTTGAGAAAAATAAAAGTTTTGGGCTCCCTAGTTCAACTAAACTCAAAAACTAATAACTAAGGGGACCATTTTTGCCAAAAGCTTAAACTTACAACCTCATAAACACTCATATATCATTTTATAACAAAAATAAAAACCCTACTCTTCTCTTTTCTTCTTCCTTGCGCCGGCCACACACACAACACACACACACACTTATTTTCTTGATCATCCAAGCTCAAAAACATCATCCCCATCCATTTCCAATCATCCCTATATAATTTTTATACATCAAAACGACCCAAAACCCTAAAACCCATTTAAATTCGTGGGGTTTACTAGTGTTTTCATCACTTTTGTTGTTGAAATCTTGTTTGGTTTGAAGAAAAGGTAAAGTGGTAAGTATTTCTTGAAGGTTTGACTTTGTTACAAGTCAAACCCACGAATTCTTGTAAAGTTTGGGTAAAACTAAGTGGGTTTTGATGTTTTAATACGTTTTGGTTAATAAAAACATAAGAGAAACAAGTTTGGTATCGTTTAGAAGTGATTTGGATTCGGATTCGTGGTCAATCCGTGGGTTTGACCCACGACCCATTGTTGTTTTTGGGTTTTTGACCCATTTTGATGATATTGGTTGTTGTAGTATGTTCCTAGCATGATTTGGTAATGATTTGGTAGTGTTTGGAACAAGATTGGTAAGTTTAGGGAGTGTTTGGTTGTGAAGTCGAGCACCATAGGCCCTTGGCCGATGGTTTTGGCTCGCTACCCAAGGTAGCCGTGGCCTAGTGGGCACGGGTTAGTCCTTGTGGTCATTTTGTGGTTATTTACTTGGTACGTGTATGATTTAGTAGCTCGTTTTGGCGCGTTATGCGAATTTGTGACGAATATGGTAATATGTAGAATTGTGTCGGGATATACACTTGAAAGTGGTAAAATGGTTAAGTTGTCGGAAAACATTGGTAAAACGTGGAATATTGTGACTAGTATGCTTGTGGTATATGTTTATGTGTATTACGTGAATTATGTGAAACATTGAGGTAAATGGGAGTAATACGTATATTTGGTAACGGAAAATATAGTTTTATGTGAAAACGAGTATTTTGTGGTTATGTGTATTATTTTGGTGAAATACGTGACTAAGTGTATATATATTCACTTGTAACTAACGTTTGTTTCCTTGTGTTTGGATCGAATTTCCGGAGTTATAAGGTTGAATACTTTTAGTGGAACGGAGATAGGATTAGAACGAGTGTCGTAGACGACCTCGAATTGATTGGTGTTTGGAGTATTATTGGACATCGGGACTTATATATTTTGTGTGATTATTGTTTGTGCATGTTGAGGTCATCTTGACTTTTTAGTCTTGATTGACTTTGACGATGCCGATTTCATTTGGACATTGGACTTTGAGTAGTTATGTGGACGAGAGGTCATGACTCGGACACGTGGACTTGAATATGTAATGATTCGTTAGAAATCGTTTATTTCAACGAACTTAAATATTAAGTAAGTTTGGAAGTGTACGTATATATATATAATTGCTAGCACATATATATGTATGTACATATACTAACTTACATAATACCTAAGTGATGTAATAAACGAATAATAATAATAACGCAACGATAACTATTAATCGTTAGAAATTAATATTTATCGACGCCTTATTAAAGCATAACTAACGAATAAGAACCATAAACGATAAAGGAAATATTTGGACGTACGGACCATAACGGATCCCGAAAGCAAATAATTCTTTCGGCATGGACTATTAAATATTCGAGTACATTATATAACTAGTTTCAAACCGACGTTATCGAGTAATATGTGATTTGACCCATTGTAGTAAAGTTTCGGATTGAGTTAACGTTAATAAGTCGTGTAGTATTATCGTTGGACTTATTGGGCTGACGAGTCCAATAAGGGCCCAATAGTAATATTATACAACTAAATTGACGAGAAGTCCATCCTATGACTTGTACGTACGTGATATAACTTGGTGAATACATAAGTAATACGTGAATGGTTGGACTTATCAAGTTGACGGATTTGATAAGCCATCGACCCTTCATGAGACGACTTATTTATTTTATGAAGGCATATCATTTGACCTTGACCACTATGTGCTATATGTTTTAGTATGTGCGTTATATGTGGTTATATGCTATGTGGACTTATTATTTGTTTTGAGCCGTATGTGATTGTTATGGATAGTATATTTGGCTTATAGCCAACGAGTCGAGACTTTGTCTCTAGAATCCTCACTTCGATACCAAAGGATACCAAAATGATACCAAGCGATAACAAGCGTTTTCAAAGAAAGAAAGGATTATTTGGAAAGTAAAAGGAAACCCATTGGGATTATTGGGAGTATAATTATTTTAAGAAGTGGTATTGAGCGAAAGTATATATACTTGAATAGGTCGTGCCGAGTCAATAGTTGCTGTGAAGTCTTAGCCGAATTTTCTTTGCTTACTCGTGTATTGATTGCTTGCTATTTCGAGGTGAGTTTATAGCCCCACTTTTACTCGCATTTATTTTCGAATGATTTCTAAACTTGGGGGAGAAAACATGCTACCCATTTCTTGGACCTGCTATAAATTGTTTTGCTATTGTGTGGACTAGTTTAGGATAGACGAGTAGATGTTGACCTACTAGGGCGAAACCCTGGTTTGGAGTATACACTACTACGGCCTAGTTCGGGGCAGTAATGGGTGGTTCCTTACTGTTAGTGTTCCCGGCTAGTGTACCGTCGAGATGTGGCCCGCTCGCACCTGACCCTCCGCCTTCTAGAAAGGTGGTAAACTAGTATGAGTATGATTGTGATGGAATTGGAATTGTGATAAGTATAGTATGATTGTCTATGCCTGCCCTAGTCATACACATAGCGCTAAATCCTTCAGGTCCCGTAAGTATTTCGAATGATTAAACTCTATGAACTCACCAGCGAAAGCTGACTTTTAAGCATGTTTTTCTCAGGTAATTGATGAAAGCTTTTTGCTTGGACTTTGGTGAAGCTTGCTTTGGACTTGGTTTGGTTTGAGGGAAATCGATATGCACTCTGATAATAAATTTGGACCTATCTTTTATGCTATCTATTTGGGCCTATGAACCCTAAGATCTTGGAATGAATGTAAACTTTAACTTTGTTGATTTGGTTTACTTTTATTTTCTATCTATGATCTTGTTATCTATACTTGTGATGGTACCAATCCCCGTAACACCACAAAAGCTTGTAAGTCTTCCGCTGTACGATTTTTGGGGGTGTTACATATCCTGTACAAACTTACCAGATCGCTGGCACGAATCCTCGACGCTTCAACTAAAGGATGGTCACTAGTGCACTTCTTGGATCGCCGGCGCGTTACTTGCATAACGGATGGTCACCAAGTCACACACTAGATCGCTGGCATAGTTGATTAATCTAAAACACGGATGGTCACTACCTTATTCATACATTCAATATTCTTACTCGGCCGGTTGGGTAGGGATAACATTTAGGATATAAATTGGTGTAGAATGAAAAATAAACAAAACAAATAGATTAAAATCCTAAGTGTGGTTAATTACTTTCCCAACCATCCCATGAATAAGACTCAGATATTTGAATAACTCTCGCTTTTGACTCATGTAACTCACGCTTTAGGTAGACACGAATTATACTCAATGAAATCTTAAACAAAGAATAACCTTAGTTGGCGTTCCCATAACGGCCAACTCCCATTCAATCCATAAATATAATATACAACAACAAATAGTGGTGATATCTCCCACTTTACAAAACTTTACATAAGTTGGTTAAAACAAACTTCCAACTTCTTCTCTTTCTTTTTCTTTTCTATTTTTTCGATTTCTTTTTAATTATGTAAAATTTCATAACTTTTTCTATCACGATTTTTCCGGATAATTTTTCTATACTTTTCATAACTTTCAGAAATAACTGTAATAGTGAAAGTAGTAAACACACGAAAAATAAACTAAAAATATACAATATGTACTTTCACTCCAATTGCATTGTGCAATTTCCCGACCTAACCAAAGATAATGAATTATGCACGCGAACACCGGTAATGTAAGGAAACACACTTTGCCTAAAGTAACTAACTACGGATTTCAATCTACAGGGTAGGCTAAGGTGTAAGGGTGTAACGAAACATTTTAACAAAGGTGTAAGAAACGAAAGGAATGGTTCTGAGGGTTTTTCTAGGGGTATCTTACTCTAAAAGTGAGAGTAAATAAAAGGGTTTATACAGGGGTTAACTAACCAGTGTAGTTAGTTAATATCACATAACATATAAAGGCTTTTTGGGTGTAATCCTAGAATTTACCAAGTTAGACAAGTCACTCCAATTATATCAATAATACTCATTATGGTGGTCTCGAATAGTATACAAGCCAAGTTCTAAAGTTTACAAGTCACCAGCACACTAAAGTTTTTGATTTTAGGCAAAAAAATAATGTTATGTGTGTGGCTATGTAACTTAGACTTAGACAAAAACATGCTAAATTTTTTTTGAATTTTGATATATTAAGTGTATTTTAAGTATATTTTGAAAAAGTTTGGACAAGTAAGTGTTCTAATTCTCCATCCCCCCCCCCACTTAAGTTAAACAACGTCCTCGTTGTTTGTGTTAAAGGTTAAAACTGGAAAATAAAAGAATTAGAACAGAAAAACTTCCCTGATATTTGCTCGAAATGATCCTCCATTATGCGTTTACGAGCAAAAATCAACTTTCTTGTGGATTAGAACGTTTAAGCTTCATAAGTGATGTTTCCACAAAAAGTGCAGGAATCTATAATACCACCTAGACTTTAACACACCTGAGTTAAGAAGGTTCAAACTTCCATAATACATTAGTAGTTAGTAAAAATAAAACCTAAAAAATTAAACTGAAAATCATTAGGTCAGTCGATACGCCGCATCCTATGGAAGAAGATGCGCCGTATCGAGCCTGGAATTAATACGAATCAGAATAAAAGATGCGTCGCATCCTTAAACAGGGATGCGCCACATTAAATAAACTGACAGAATGTTTTAAAGTCAAAAACTAAAAATGCAGAAAAATAAAATAAGATATGACCAGTGCAGATGATATGCGACATTCCATGATGGAGATGCGCCGCATCTTCTGCAGGTCTGACAGACTCGACTCAGAACAGGAAAATAGATAAAAAGTTCAGGGTCGTCTCCAGGTCAGCACTTGTCTTTATTCCAGAGTCTTCAAGTTAGACTGACATTCAGCTCCTATTTTACTCTTGCAACGTGCCATCCTTATTCCTTCATTCGAAAGATGTTACCATAGAGTTCTGCAACATTCTCTTCGGATCGGGTAAACTCGTTAAACTCGGCAATCTTGATAGCAGCATATTCTTCCATCGGTCCAAAGGATTACTTAATCACTTCAAATTTTTCAGCAGTGAAGGTCGGAGGTTTCTGATATGGTATCCCGAGAAGTTGACATTTCCTCTTGTTGAATGATTCAACATCATCGTTGACAAAGCTAGACTCTTGATTGCTGATGCGCGTGATATGTCATTGCGGTTTAGCAGTGTTAATGCCTACTCAAGTTTTAAATTTATATTTAGCTGACTTATCAATAAAACACACACTTAACGAGCAGTGTACCCGGTCAGTTTATATATAATGGTAAGCAGAGTGTCGATCACTAAGAGTGGAACGTATTATATAGTTATCCTAATAAGTATTTTAATGTCCTAAGTTAGTTTTACAGCCTAATCTAACAAAAGGGGGTTCAGCATGAGAGACTGACACATTTTGGTTATTAATTAAACAGTAAATTAAACTAATGAGCACGAATCAGCGAATAGCATACACGTACACAGATAGATAATAGAGACTATAAGAAGACTTGTCTTGATAATTAAGCAGCTTGTCACTTGTTTTATTGCTAGTCTTATATGTAGTGTATATTAGTTAAATCTTTCTCGTTGGTTTCATTATATCGGCGAGTAAACCCTTAATGATTACTTATGACTATCCTATTTATCCAAAGACATCGGATTAAATAGGCGAGGAAGGGGTATGGCAGCCCAAGCAGTGCTCAGCTAGACACAGAGGTTATCAATGCACTATAAATTCACCAAAGACATCAAACATATAAACTTTAATTGATGGGAAAGCAATTTTAAGGCGGGCATATGATCTTGCGTACTCACATACTACCGGCCATCTATCCTGATGAATTAAAGCTTACTATTACAATAAAACAAAACTACTTAATGAATTGAATATATGCAGGACCTTCTTACAGCTATAATATCTTCGTTTGGGGCGTGTCTTGTGTTGCTTGTTCATCTGAATTCGACTCCTTAGGGTTATGGTGCACACCAAATTCGTCTAGGTCTTGGGGTATTTATAGTTTCTGTCTGAGGGTTCGATGCGGCGCATGTAATTGGTAGATGCGGCGCATTGACTTAACTTCGCGTGGGGTCCAAGCTTATTATATTCTGGAATATTCGTACACCGCCTTTAGATGCGGCGTAACTTGAATCTTTATGCGGCGCATGTCCTTTAGTTGTCTTGGATTTATTCTGGTGGAAGTCTTGATAGTGATACGCCGTATGTCAATTGTATAATGCGGCGTATCTGGAGTAGAACGAGCTTGATCTTCTTCTTTGACCAAAGTTTCATATGCGACGCATGGTATAATTCCATGCGGCGCATTCTTCAAAGTCAGGCAATGGTCTTCAAATTCATCTAAGTATGGTATTGCGGTGTATCTGTTGAGTGAGATACGGCGCATCTTCTGGGTTTCAGTAGACTTTTGACATCTTGCTCATTTTGCTCCATAATTAGTCCAAAATCGCCAAGTTTCACCTTTTACATGTTTTTACCTGAGAATCACTAAAGTAAACATTAAAGAACCGATTCTCATACATAATAAAGTAAAACAAGTTAAATAAATAGGATAAATGATGATGATAAAATGTACTTATTTGAGTTCATCAATAATGCAATAGGTTAGGATTGCAGGAAAGAAGAAAACAGTGCAAAATCCGTTATCCCACAGGGACGGTCCGTTAAATAGCAGACAGTCCCTTATCACTATGGGACCGCCGGCAGTGAGTTCACAGGTTTTTCCCAGTTTTTCATTTCTGCAACCTGTGCATATAATGCAATGCTACTCTTATACAATCAACACAAACAAGAATTCAACAATAAAAGATGTCTCAAATGAACTAAACTTCTCATGATAACATCCAAATCCAAGCATAATCAACAATCAAACATGTCTTACGAAATAGTACAAATAATGTCAAACATAATTGTATCAAATACATTACACATAATCATAAGTTCATTCCAAAACACATTACTTCTTCTTCTTTCTGAGGAGGTTCTTGATTTACTTCAATCCTTTCCTTTGCTCATCTCGGATTTGAGTAAGAAGAGTGATCACAGATAGATCTTGAGACTCAAGATTTGGAGGAATTTGAGGAAGGGCATTAATGAAGTTTTGGGAAGGAGAAGAAGCGGATGCATTAGAACTACCAACATGTTTATCACCATCTACGTGATGGGAGGATGAATCACTAGAAGATGACTCGGGAAACAAGGTCCTTTTCGATCCCGAATCAGACCTTGTTTTACGCTCAATATGAATAGAGAGCGGGAACATGACACGATCATGAATGAGATATTTTTCCGATTGGAGTTCCGAAAAATCATTCATGATATGGTTGAATAGACGAGTCAAGAGCATGCCATAAGGCATGTTTAATTTGTTCTTTTTAGTGACAAATTCCATTCTCCTGACCATGTAGAATGCTATATTGTAGGGTTTCGATTTGGCAATACAATAAAGCATGTGACCGAGACACGCGGGAAGATGATCCTTATTGCCACCTAGGCAAAAGGCATTTTCACATATGACTTCCTCAATGGCTTTTAGATGGTTTTCATCTTCTTTTGTGAGGATTTGGCTTTCTTCTATTGGAATTTTCTTACCCCTGTAAGTACGAGTAAGAGGTGAAGTTCGAGACTTAAGAACGATAGTTTTGATGTCATTTGGAGTTGGAGGAGTAGTGGCATATTTCCCACGTGTGGGGGTGCTTCTCACAAGAGCATCAAGGCTCCATTCATCAGTGAAAGAGCATTGCCCCGAGGTGGGAACACCAAGGATGTGACCAAAGTCGGGAAGGGAGTATGAAAAGAATTTATCTTGAATGACAAACTCGACATAAAGCTCATTTACAGACTCGACTCTCAACCTAAATTGGCTATAGAATTCAAGAACAAAGCGAGGAACAATGGACTCATTAATCTTATAAATATACTCAAGTCTAGCCAAACCTAACATGACTTCAAGGTAATCAAAATCCTCAAAGTTCGGATAGACAACACGACCTTCATGTATAGCCCGCTTTTCAAAATGTTGGCAACTGTATGATAGAGGTGCAGTGTAATCGGTTGAAACAATGGGTATGTAACGACGTGTATTTTTGTGATCCACCCAGTTTGGTTTACGCATAATTTTCCTATAACACAAAATTAAGTAAAGAAAATATCAAGTTGACTAGCCTATAGTTTTTATGCCTATATCTTTATACCAAAAATTCATTTTGATTTCGAAATTTCTGATTCATTTTGTTGCATGGTTATGAAAACGTTTCTGACATGTATTAACAATGCATAACTGCGTTTTTGTTACGTGATTAAACAAGATTAACAACATTAAATTCGAATTGGGGATAATCTCATTTTTTACTCATTTTTAAAACTCACGAATTAGATTAATTAACTAGTTAATTTCCGTGTTGTTATTGACACATTGTTAGGATTTACTTTCAATTGTTGTTAATTTTGCAAAAAGATGAGAATCCCAAATTTTAATGTCGTGTTCATATGAACCCTAAAAATTGAATTACGAATTAATTTGATGAAATTGAGAAAATTAACTTACAATGGAGTGATTAGTGGGTATAGATGGTTGATGATCTTGACTTTGAAAACCTTGAATTAATTTGATTTTGGGTTAGTGAGGATTTGGGTGTTGGGCCGAGTTTATCGTCACGTCTGCAGCAAGAAGGAGTGTTTGGTTTTGTTTTTCATGTTATGTAGAAGAAAAACGGGGTGTAGGCTAAAATTGAGGGATGGTCCCTTATCGATATGGGACCGCCGAGAGATAAGGGACCGCCGTCAGAAGGTTTTGCAATTTTGACGATTTTTGTTCCTTGAGTTAATGTGATAAGTCTTTGGTTCCGAATTGTTTTAAATTATAACTCTTTGTATTTTAACACACGGTATTGACTCAATACGCACGAGTAGGCTAAGCAATGGGTATGGAGTGGAATCGAGACAGAAGAAAAGGAAAAGACTCGATACGCTTGAATAAGAAGTGGATTTTGAGTCAAAACAGAAGAATAGAGAGAGTAAAAACATTAAGTGAGATTCAAGGATGAGAGTTGCATCGGAGAGGCTAGAAGTCAATCATGTAAATTCCAAGAAAAGTTATAGACAAGACCTAGAGAGCAAACAAAGAGTGAAGCAAGTGTGTATCGTCTACAGTGATTGATTGACGCTAAATTCGTTATAAATAATGGTTGTGGTAAGACCATTATTTTTCCAAATAATTTGCTTGAATCCAAAGAAGGATAAGCATTTAGACAAAAAGTCTAATGATCACAAAGCATATAGCACACAAGAGCATATAAATATTATCTAGCATGCAAGCAAGTATCGATGAATCACATAGTCACGTAAGCATATAGCAAGTATTCAATTAGCAACTATGATAGGCAAGATTGTAAGATAAACTTACCTTGGCCTCTAGCTATCCTTAGTGACACATATCATAACATGTGTCGTGTATGTGATGGAAGACATGATGAAACTCACTTGGCGAATCGTCCTTAAGTGTCACTTGGCGAATCGTCCTTAAGTGTAGTTACACAATCTAGCCACGCATTGTCTTGATCTCTAACCATCTTGACCTTTGGCTATCTAAACTTGTACTTAGTCTTCTTAATTTTCATCACATCAAGACTTGTTGATTAGTACACCAGCTTAGTTGTTAATGTGATTCTTGTCGGCAACACTACCTACAATAAAAACATTCAAACTAGTAGTACACAATTCTACTAAAACTAAGTGACTTACTAATAACATATTTTCATCATCTTTGGCTTGAAAATTTTCTTGATGAATGTTTAAAATATTTTGCCATATATCATCTACGACATTTTGTAAAATGGTTTTGTCAAAACCAATTTTTAGCAAATTTTTATAAGCCAATATTTGTCTAGCAAAATTTCTTAGGAGATCTCAGTTTTCGAAGTCCATTCTCATTGATTAAAAATATCAAAAGAGATGACACGCCAAAGATTATGACTAATTGATTTCACATAACTTTTAAATTCATTTTTCCAAAGGACAAAGTTTTCATTTTCGAAAAATGGTGACTAATACAATTAGATCCCTTCTAAGTATCTTTCAGACACTATAGATCGATTCAAGTTTTAAAGTACAGTATACTCTAAAGATCTTGATAACCTAGCTCTGATAACAATTGTAGAAACTAGAAGGGGGGGGGGTTGAATAGTTTCACAGTTTCTTTTTAGTTGTTAAAACATTTCGCCGTTTTTAACTCCGGTTTATATTCTTTTGCAAACTTATTGAATTCTACTTGTTATGTGATATCAATTTAACTAATAACATGCATAAACAAACAAGTAAAGTAAAGAGTAAGGAAAGAACACAACTAAAGAGACGCGGCGATTTATAGTCGTTCGGCATGAAGCTCACTCTCCGTCCTACTCCACTCCCCGAGTACCACACTCGAGAGTTATCAATCACTATATCAACACACTCCTTCAGGCAGAGCAATCCGTACACATGCTTACACAAGGCTTAACGACACTAAGCATAATGTCGAGTTCTAATCGTAGCTAGAACCAATCTACTCCAAGGCCCACGTGGCCATACGAACAAGCACTCTTGTTCTTGAATCTTCACCCGATCCAAGCCTTCACACTTAGACACACTTGGTTCTTCACCTAAGCCAAGGCTACACACATGAGTCACTTGGATCATCACCCGATCCAAGTCTTTTACATAATGACTCGACTAAGTCCTAACCTACACACTAGGACATTATTCTCCTCACACCAATACATGAACTAATCTAGTTACAAGATTTCTTGGATCTACATCACCATCCAAGTTCACACAAATATCCCCTCCTCGACTCACACACAACAATGACAATATTTACAGAACCTATCACCGTAACACTTGTTACGTTTATGTGTGGACACCTATAACATCTCGAGACTTCATTGATGTCGAGAGGTCTTCTCTTGCACTTGACGGAAGAGGAAATCACTTATAAACATATACCGACATGTTATAGTGATCAAAGACTCAAGGGGAAAATAAAAACAGAAAGTTTTGTGTGTGAAAAACCTTATTTTCTGAAGTGTAACAGTTCAGTATTTATAGACGACAGGACAGACCAGACTGTCCCGTAAATAGGCGACGGTCCTTTATCACTAGGGGACCGTCGACCCCTTTAAGGGACCGTCCCGACAAAACACTCCCATTTTTGTCCTGACGTGGTGAAAATTTATCTGGTGAAGTTTCAGCTATTTTTTGGGGGAAACTAGCTGTTACAAATTTGAATTTGAATATATTTTCTTAATAAAACATATCTTTAAAAAAATCACAAAAATACTTTTGTGAAAATGTTTTGTCAAACTTAAAATCTAAGTTTATAAGAAAATAAAACTTCTTTGATCACCAAACTAATGACGGTATAAAGTTTGTTCATACCTGAAGTGATGTTGTAGAAGCTACGTAGAAGTAACGAGTTTCCTCGGTTGAAAACTTATTAACCGTAACTTTACGTAACATGTCTTTATATTTTGTGATTATCAAAACACAAGAAGATCGAATAATGCGAATAACGTTTTTGACATTATTTGTATTAACAGGGGTATTGTCGAGTCTGACAAATCAACACAATTGTCTCCAACAAGTATTTAAACATATAATAGCCTAATTCACCTTCTGAAGGTCAGTGAGCATCAACTCTCTGATAATGATCAGAGAGTATGTCACTTCATAACTATCAAAGTAAACCTGATGGTTATTAGAAGTGATATACTCCCTGAGAGTTATCAGAGAACATGACTCTCTGATTATTATTCAGAAGATAACTCACTGAAATCAGTGAGTTTGGTATAAAGCTCATAAGTTTAAAATGTTTGAATAGGNTCTTTGATCACCAAACTAATGACGGTATAAAGTTTGTTCATACCTGAAGTGATGTTGTAGAAGCTACGTAGAAGTAACGAGTTTCCTCGGTTGAAAACTTATTAACCGTAACTTTACGTAACATGTCTTTATATTTTGTGATTATCAAAACACAAGAAGATCGAATAATGCGAATAACGTTTTTGACATTATTTGTATTAACAGGGGTATTGTCGAGTCTGACAAATCAACACAATTGTCTCCAACAAGTATTTAAACATATAATAGCCTAATTCACCTTCTGAAGGTCAGTGAGCATCAACTCTCTGATAATGATCAGAGAGTATGTCACTTCATAACTATCAAAGTAAACCTGATGGTTATTAGAAGTGATATACTCCCTGAGAGTTATCAGAGAACATGACTCTCTGATTATTATTCAGAAGATAACTCACTGAAATCAGTGAGTTTGGTATAAAGCTCATAAGTTTAAAATGTTTGAATAGGGAAGTCGAAGACCAACTGAAGAAAACAACTTCACAAACTAATGCGGTGTCAAGGAGTGAAGTTACAATGAGCTGAAAGACAACACCAGAGTCATTGAGAACTGACAAGTATCAGTGATCTTGAAGGCTTACTTTGTTTACAACCTAAACCTCAGAACAAGAAGGGAGAAGCTTACACAAGAAGATATGGATGAGCATTTCGACCCGAATCTCGAAACCGAACCAGAACCGAACCGGAACCGTATCGATTCCCGATATATGGTACGGTACCGGGACTACGAAATAAGGTAAAAAAATCAGGACCACTAATTCGGTACGGGACCGGTACCAAATCCGAAAATTCCCAAAAAAAACAGGGAAAACGCGATTTCCCGGTACCGATGCCAATACCGGTATTCGAATCCAGTTCGTTACGGTACCGGTACCACTAGTTTATGCTCGGGAAAAATCGGTTCCACTAATTCGGTACAGGATCGGTACGGGACTGGTACCATGCTCATCCCTACAAGAAGATAAGTTCAAGTACTTATCGATACGCGTGAAAAGGCATTAGAACTCTAAGTTGTCAAGTCAGAAGATCTGAAAGTAAGATTCAGACTAGCTTACTATGCACGTGTCTACCTATAACAAGTGGACAACTTATGATGTAATCCACATGCAAACACTAGTTCCCTTCCTATATAAACTCAGGTTGTAAACTAAGTTAAGTAGAGATTCCTACAAAGAAAATAATACAAAGTATTATGGTTATAATCCTCCTCTCCTAGGAACAACAAAAGCAGCTAGCAGACTTTGTTGTTTGATTGTGGAGAGTTCTCATTTGTCAAAAAACTGGGGTAGTTTTCCTTAGGCTATCCTTTGTAAATCTTGTTGATTTATTCTTTAATAAAGATTTATAATAGGTGAAAATGATAATGGTGTTATTAGCGTGCCTGTGTCATTCTCAAGCAAACCCTACGTCCAAGATGTTGATGTTCATTAGTTTTCCTCACTTGCTAAAACTATTGTTCATATCATTTATGGTTTGCATGAACGGGCAGGCCAGGGACCTAGCAATCTAACAAGTATAAAAGGTGCTCATAGAATACTTACTCGATCCTTCTGTAGTGTAAGCTTCTAGACCAGTATGCGTGTATGAAATCGCCTTTTTCTTTCCTTTGCTTCTTGGGTCAATTGAACTAGAGTTTCATGGGGAGAGTCACAGCTTGGATTACGTCAGGTTTCCACCGGTACTAAACAAGTAGAACTAAGGTTACGAACCTACGGAAGTTGGAGAGTACGAAACAGGTAAATACTAGCCGATTAGCGATCGACTAGTATAAGTCGACTTTGATTGACATAGGGTTCAAATCCCTGCGGAATCGATTAAATTTGAAGAGGAGAAGGGGAGGGATTCTGTTAGGGTTATGGGAGGAAAAGTGATTTCTAGTTTAGGTTATCTTTGTATTTATATGGAAAGAAAGACGTTTCTAATCCAACTAGACATTCTAGTAATCATCCATTAAGTAATACGAGTTTGATAAAGTGTCAAATTCCCCCTTCCTAGGGGTTGGATGAACCACACACAACCATTAGGGTTTGTGGTTTTTCATTTAACCACATGAATTCAACTGGTCGTGTGGTAACACTTTAAATGGTATTCATTAGGCTAATGAGTTCAGCTTCATACTATTCGCTGAATAGACGCTGAAGGATCTCATCAGGGAGTAACTTGTTCAGGAGGTTCATCTCTTCAGTGAGTGAACTCCTTAGTGACACTCAGGAACAGAATAGCTCTTTAAAGGAGCATGTTTATCAGTGAGTAATCAGGCAGGAACTGAACTTAAACTAACTTGTAACGGCTTTGACCTATTCAAGGGCAGTTATAACTGCAACTTAATGACCATGTTTAACTGGTCATGTAACCACTGATCCCTATAATGGAGGAAAATTATGATATGATTAATGAGCCGATTAATTATCATTATTTCATTGGGCTTTGAGTATCCTATAAATAGGAACACGCATTTGCATGGAAAATATATAGAAAACATAAACACTTAGAAACGAAAAGGTTTTTAGATTTGTGTCTTAATCAAGAACAAACACTTAGTCTTATCCAAAAGAGATATTCGTGATGACCAAGCATTAGGATCGAATAGTTTCTTTTAGAAAGTGATTACACGCTTCTAAATGATATCCGACTACATTGATTATCTTAACCCTGTCGGGTAAGCTGATCCAAACACTCAAAACCATAAACATTTAATTTGCCGTATCGATCTGATGATAGGTCTACGTAAAAATTACTTTGCACATATCTTTACTACTTATAAAACAAATTTGCCTATTCTTGAAAACTTAAAATCTCTTAAAGATGAGTAATGTTTATTCCCCAAAATACCTCTTAAAATTGTTAACTTACATAAATATTAAATGTAAAATTATAAATCACATATGATTGTATTTTAACTTTTATATTGTTAAGACAATCTTTTTGCGTTTGAAAAAATCACATGTGATTTTTATTTAGGAGTCACATGTGATTTCACAATAACGTGTGATTTTTTAAAATCACATGTGATTTTATGATTTTAAAATAACAAATCACATATGATTTTCTTAGACGATATCAACACTTACAAAAAAAAAGTCAAAAAAGGTTCGTCGAAAATATATAGAAGTGCCCCTCTATAGAAAGATAATTTATTCAGTCATGATGATTTAATTATTTTCGCGTAACAATTAACACTTGTGAGATATTTAATTTTTAGAAAATAAATAAATAAATAAATAAAGATGGAAATAAGGTTTTTAGTTTTAATATAAAAACATGAAAATGTGTGTTAGGTATATGAAAAACTTTTCTCTTTATAGATAATTACATAAAAGAGCGTCGCTAATGTACATTAATTATTTTTGATGTGGAATGTTGCATGAACCAGCTGTCATATAAACATAAAGTAATATGAAAATAATTAGTAATGATTTTTATTTAGCTTCTGTGCAACGCGAATAAGACTTTTTTTTTTTTTTTTTTTTTTTTTTTTTTTTTTTTTTTTTTTTTAA
>LBNU01017132.1:41586-72389 GCA_014162995.1 Artemisia annua | reverse complement strand
CTGAATGCAAATTTTTTTTTTTTTTTTTTTTTTTTTTTTTTTTTTTTTTTTTCTTTTGAAACAAGCAACGCGAATAAGACTAATCGATCGATTTAAAATACAAGAGAAAAGAGTGGTTGTAACTTGTACCTTTTAAAAACAAAGAAACCCATCAACCACGCATAATAATATTCATATTGTGGTCAATTTGTCTTTTTCATTTACATTATTGTCTGAACCGTTCAAAATGGTTTTATTCTCCAAAAAGGTGTAAATTGGTGAACCAAAATGCAAAGTATAGTGAAACCTCAAGTCAAAAAGCATTTTGTAAAAATACAATCAAGGAACAAATGTTATCTCCATAGAGAATTATATTTTATCAAAACTTGTCCTTCTTAGGTTAGTTTCTAACTTTCTGTTTGATCATATGAATAAAAATAAGTTATCAAAGATTTTACGTTATTTTAGACTGCTACTCTTTTGTGCTTCTAATGCCCTTTGCGTAATTGCGTGCAATGTCTTATACAAGCAACCAAAGTACCAGTGCTCGGGTTTGGAGCTAAGCCAAGAGTTTTCGTGCTAGCTAAACGAGCGACTCTATGGACTATTTTGCACAACAGGAATATTAAATCGAACTGAAGCATTATCTTTTTGTTAGGTCAGTCGATTGGTTCTAACGATTAGGTAGCCCATGCAATGAGTATAGGTAAATTCTCCCAACCAATCTATTAGCGACAGTCGTTCTTTTGACTTATTCGTACTTAGTTTAATTCGTATTTAACTATGTTATTGTTAGTTCTTTTATTCAATGTTTGCTGCCGAACAAAAAACAATAAATGTATTTGGCGCAGAGTATTTAAGAGTGTATTTGAGCAGTGGACAGTGAACAATAAACGTTTAGTTGTGATTTTAATGTTCGTTTGACAAGCACTACGTTGCTTTATCTATTCATTTGAAATGTTCTTTTTCAACGCTTCATGAATAAGCATTCAAACGACGAATAAGTTGTGTTGATACAAATTAATTACTAACATACATTCAAGATTTTTTATTTTTATTATTTTTTAATTTAATTTAAAGAGTTTTGTATTTAAACATGTATATTGTTTTTACGTCATTTTACACATTAAGATTACAGTTACAACTATGTCACAAAACGCATTTGCAAAAAAGAAACAACTACTGCTCATGGTTACTACTCACAACTAGCTAGTGCACACTGCCACAGAACTAACCAGTATAATTTGGAAATATTCAGAGTTTATATCATCAACTTATCTATCAAGATATGTTTTTCTTAATTATAATTTATTATTATTATTATTATTATTATTATTATTATTATTACTAGTTATAATACCTGTGCACGCACAGGGTTTTTAAAATCTCGTTTTGATTATGCATTGTTATCAATTAAGAAATGAATCACTTAACATGTTTCAATTGGTTTTGATTATGTATTATTATCGATTAAGAAATGAATCGTATGTGTATATGGTATAATCTACATATCATTTTAGGAGAATGATTTTGGATTAAAAATTATATTTTATTATTCAAGCAAAATCACATGATAATACTTGACTTGCATGAGATGTTAGTGATATGCTTTTAGTTTTGCAAACTCATGCTATCAATTTATGATGTGTTTTGTAAGTGTGGTATTTCTTTTACTTATATTTTCGTTAAAATATGTAACATATTTAGATAGCTTTGAAGATTGATTCATTTCCTTAATTGTGAATAACCATCATACCATGTTTACTAATATACCTNACAAAATTGGATTCAATTTTGACTTTCTATTGACCAATCACGTCGCTCGATTTTGCTTACGTGGCAAAATCAAGCTCTCCTATTGGTCCAATTTTTTTTACATTGAGAAGGGATTTGCAAAAAAACTCCGAAATGATGTAATTCTTTTATTATATAAAAGATTAAACGATAAGTCAAGGATTTTATACAAGTAGAGAATTGAAAAGGTCAACTGCTAAACAATTAGAAAGAGAAAAAGGATAGAATTTACATGAAGAGATCGCTCTGGACACATGGTTTGGAAACTTCCATACCTTAGTCATGACTCATGCAAACCTTTTCCTGTCCATTCAAATGTTAAAGTCAGCTCTTTCTACAATAATTTATACCCTGTTAATGACAAAAATGTCCCTCAAGTTACAAAGTAAATTATTATGTTTATTAAAAGTGTTGTTCAATTAGGTTTAGCTACCTATAAGCTCTAATTTATGACTTATAAACTAATTAACCTGAACTTACGATTTATTTATGTGTATATACTCAACAATGATCGATGCAGAAAGTAAAAAAAAAAAAAAAAAAAATCGTCTAAACTTCCTCAATTTTAAACTAACCTTGTTAAAGAAGAATATAAGCCAATTTAAACATGTCCAAACCCTGTGAAGATACGAAAATAATTAAGTAATCATGCTAAATATATAATTTAAGTAGGTATAAATTTCAATTTTAGCAGAAAGACTTATGCCATCTAACGCTAGTAGTAATAGTGACCAAAATCATTACAGCCAACTCAACGTCTACTATAATATGCCTCACAAACCAACATCACCGCCAACATATTATAATAACCACAACCAACAACTTCCACAACTCCGTCTTCACCATGACCGACTTCTCCTTTCAAAGCACCTAAGACGCGCAGGGGCGGTGCTGAGAACGTCAAAAAAAAAAAAAAAAAAAAAAAAAAAAAAAAAAAAAAAAAAAATTAAAAAAAAAAAAAAAAAAAAAAAAAAAAAAAAAAAAAAAAAAAAACACTGTAGATGAAATATTGCAAATTATACGTGATATCATATATAAATGCTCCAGTATAGATTTTTTGTACCCAAGGTAATTAACAAAAAATAACATAAAAGTCCAATTGCCATCCAATAAAGTTAAACTAGCTTTAAACAGATAGTTTGCGGGGAAAATGGTGGCCCGTTCCCAGTATAGAAAAATTAAGGTGACACTGCTTTTAAAATTGGTGCGCTAGTGTCATTATGGTATTGTTCATAAATAAAAATAATGTTTTGTAACCTTATAGNAAAAAAAAAAAAAAAAAAAAAAAAAAAAAAAAAAAAAAAAAAAAAAAAAAAAAAAAAAAAAAAAAAAAAAAAAAAAAAAAAAAAAAAAAAAAAAATAGGCCTGGCACGAAAAAAAAAGCCCTATATTATAATATCCATAGACCATAATCAAGTACCAAAAGGCAAAAATACGAACAAAAATCATTCTTGCAACAAAAGTATTACTTCTACAAAATAAAATATATTTAAGTAAACCGTGCGGTTCTTCTCGCGTTTTTTGAAGCAAAGTCTTTGATAACTAAAAATTGATAACTAGGCAAAATTGATAACTAAAAAAACTTAAAATTGATAACTAGTTGAGAGTTCTAAGTTGTAACCTTAGTTATGATTTGAAGATGGAGATGGATTATTGAAAGCAAAGCTTCAGTGCTTCACGCCTTCAACCCTTCACCCTTTTATCCATAGTGGTGAACAATACAAAAGGAATGTAAAATCAGCCAATTGACTAGATATTAAGCTAACGCAGGTTCTAAATAGACAGTGAATAACAAACAGGTTCTATATTGAAGTAGTGGCAAATGTATCCTAATCTAGTAAAACAATATGAGGCTAACATTTTCATAGTTATTAACCTAAACAAAAAGAATAGATGAAATTTAATACCTACTGCTGCAGTAGGAGGGGCAGAAGAAGCGGGCATAGCCATAGCAGGAGAATCGTTTTTGACTTTTTGGATTAAATGATTAATAGGGCTTATTTTTAGTTCCACTTAGTGGGTTGGGCCTACTACATATAATGGGTATAAAAAAAATTAGTGCCCCTTAGTGGGTTGGGTCCAGCTCAGTTGCTGATAGTGCGCCGGCCCAAAACCGCCCCCGAAGACGCGTTGTGTTGGGATGTTGCTAATAAGGTAGCACATGTCTTGGGAGGCCATAGCACGCGTTTAAAATGGCTTATTACCACCGGTCAAAACACTAAAATAAAATTTGTACGCCAAAGTTAAGTTATGTAACGCATTTTGTAGACATCTTCTCTATTTTTTAGTAGAAAAAAAATAAGAAATATGAGAATAAAGGGTAGTTTTGTCATTGATCGCATGTTGGTCCATTCAAAGCATGTGCAATATGACCAAAATACAATACACACGTCAGTTACCTTTGTCTGACTACATCTATGCAAAGATTGTTTCCAAATTAATGCAACATCCTAATCCACTATAAAAATCAAAATTCTGCTATACTACTTATATACAAAGCATTGTTAAATTCTTATAAATCTTATAAAATGAGAGAGAATTAGTAGATACACAAGTTGATTTATCATTTTAAAACAGAAACTAATTTATTTTAAAACTGTGAGTGTGTCTAGCTATTTTAGTACTAAAACTTAATTAATTTAAATCTAATGGTAGTAATTGTAAAGTTTATAATATAAATAAGGGATTATGTATTTGAAGCCAACCAAATATCTAACATATTTCTTTTAGTCTATATATTTATCAAAACTAACTTACGAGCCAACTACTCGTGTGTTTGCTATCGTTTATGAATACTAAGAGCATCCACTATGGTGAGTTTATAAAAAGGTCTAAAAAAGATGAAAATGTTTATGTTTCATTTCAACCATAGTGGACACTAATTTCATATCTATGTGGCATGAAGAGGTCCTAATTCTTGAACCTCTTTATAAATTCAATACATTTAATGCATTTTGTTCTATAACATTTTATGAAATTGTAAAGGTTTATACCATAATAAATGTAGGTTTATAATATTAAAAGGTCTAGTAATTAATGATGTATTATTGTATAAACTTTTTTAAAAGGTTTATCATAGTGGATGCTCTAACTTACATGTCACTCTTTTATGTGTATGGAGGCCACCCAAATAAATGATCCTTTTAAATAATTTTACACTTACATATAAAAATCAAAATTAATTATATTTTTAGTAAGTTACAAACAAACTTATGAATTGTATTAATCAAGCATAATAAGTTTAGAAGTTTAAAATATAACCCTAACAATATTTTCTTATTTGCTATTTGGAAGAAAAGAATAAATAAATAAAAAATTATGTGCGTATTTATTTGTCACAGAACTTACACAATTCACTTGACTAATCAGATTACTCAATTTTGTGTCGTTGCATGATATAGTGCTCTGTTTGGTTCTAATTTTTTTTTCTTGATTACCACCTAAAATGTATTTTCCTTCGAAAGTTAACTAGTTATAAACTTCGCATAAAAACTTGGGTTGTTAAAATTAAAACATTTTAGGTATAGTCACTTAATTATGAGTCGTTGTATTATAATTTCGCGTAAAAGTTGTTTTTACAGACTTGTTATAAGCACACGTGAGAGTTTTAAATACTAGATTACTCATAATACTACTCTCCATTTCAATATCACAGTAAACCCTACTTTTCATTTTTATATTTATAATCACATTTACATATGAAGTTTAGTGTATTATGATTAATTTAATCCATTACTGTTGTATTAATAGCAATAACAACAATAGCCATAATAATAATAATAATAATAATAATAATAATAATAATAATAATAACAACAACAACGGTTATTTATAGAAGCTATACAAATTAAGAATATTTTGTTAGATTTATAAATTTATAAACTATTGTGGAGCACTCAAAATTTTAAACTTAAGTCAATAAAACTGTTTTATGAAATTTTAGACGTGATTGTAAGTTTTATTTGTAAATCACATTGTAATATTATTTTTACACTTAGCTCGTAAGATCTTACAAATCGCAAAAGCGATTTTACTTTACTTTTTATTTTTGAAAATTACTACCTCCGTCCCAAAATTTAAGTCTAGTTTGATTTTTTGGATCGAACTTTGACCTTAAATATTTTTTTTTGTATTGTATAATACTTGATGCAAAATATATAAATGGATTGTGTTTTAAATATATTTTCATTTGATATAATTTTCATTAAGTGTTATATAATAAGAACAAAAATATTTAAGGTCAAAGTTCGATTCAAAAAGTCAAACTGGACTTAAATTTTAGGATGGATGGAGTAGATACATGTATCTTTTCCGTTTTTTTTTCTTTTTCTTTTTTTCTTTCTTTATAAATTAAAAAAAAAAATGTTTTGAGACAAATTTAAATAAATTGATGTGCAATTTTGACTTCTAGTGGTTAATCAAGTGACTTTTTTTTTAACACCTGAGTTGACTTATTAGTCTAATTTAATTTTTTCCCGAAATTTATTTTTTCTAAAATAGCTAGAAATATATATTTTATTATTTTATAAAAGGTTAATTTGGAAAGAATAAATTTTGTATATAATCAATAACTTTATTTGTAGAAGGGACCATTTGTGATATACTTATATTATTTGATTCCATACTTCTTATGGAATGTGAATACTTTAATAGAAAAAGAAGAAATAAAGATGCACACAATCATTTCAAAAGAACATCAAAGTAGGAATTCCAAATTCTTTGTGTAGCTAAGAAGGAAAATAAATTTGAGTATAAGACATCGACGATATTATATTTCTTTTTTTTCATTTAACCATATTGCTTAGTTCTTCTTTTTTAATTGAAGGGTTATGTTTTTATGATTTATAAATGTACTCCGGCAAACAAGAAAGTTATAGTTTATTTTTTCATAGTTATAGTTTATTTTTTCTTTCATTAGAGTGCATATTTCATTAGAGAGTCGGGCAAATTAACTTATTTGGTGTATCCTCAGAGACAGAACCAGAAATAAATATTTTCGGATGCACACAAAAAAATTAACACTAATACTAGAAACATATTTCGATATACTGAGTGCATTTAAGATAACTTTAGGAAAAATTGATGATTTTTTCAAAAATTAACATTTAAAAAGTTCCATAGGGTGCCTGGGCACCTGCGGGAGCCCCTGGCTCCGTCCCTGTTTATCCTTGGTGATAAACACGTAATTAACTTACTCTTTCCGCCTACAATATTTTAGCATACATTCACAAAAATATTATACTCGCTCTCATATATAATATAATAAAAAGTCCAGTAGACTATAAAATTCGTTCATGTGGTCAGTTTATTTTGGCATTGTTAGAAACAATTATCATGACATATTCATAGAAGGGTAAGGATACACTGAGAAGAAAACTTAAAATGAGAAGAATGAGAAATGACAATAACCACATATTTGAGATGCATCGACTTGAATTACATGCATCTCTATTCATTTAGATGCATCCCACTTAGTTTCGAAAGTGACTTTGAAGTGAAAACGATGCATAGTAGTATTAACAACAAATTTGGCCCGCAGAGGACGAAAAATACATAGAATTCGTCTAACTTGATGAAATGCGTCTAATATATGTATACGCATCTAATTTTTAGATAGAAAATATATTATGGTGCATCTAAAAGATTAAAGATGCATCTAATTCAAGTCGACGCATCTCTAATGTGTAGTTATAGGTATTTCTCATCATTCTCATTTTAAGGTTTCTTCTCATATGATCCTAAGTCATTCATAAAAAGCCAAAAGTCTAAGAAAAAGATTTCTCATGACTTACGGGTGACTCATGTAAAAGTTGGCGAAAAGAATCTTCTCTATGCTGTTTAATGTAAAAAAAAGTTAGGCGAATACTATCGCTCCTAGGGATGATTTTCGTTAGTTTTTTAGTTTTCAGAATGATTCATGCTAATCCTTCCTAACAATTCTCATTAAAGTTAAAGATAGCCCTTCTAAACATAAACAATGTCAATAAATTTTCACATAAATGATTTGTATCAAAATGAACAAAACACATGTATAACTTTTTTCATTCCACTCATGATTATATGAAACTAGACGAGTACCCGTGTATAGCAACGAGATTTTATAGCGATAGATAGTTTATTGATAAAAAAAAAGTTTATAGATTAACAACGAAAAATAATAAAAGTTTTTAGATTTGAGAATTAAACATAATGCTTTGAAACCCGGTTCGACCCGGGTGGTTCAACCGGCTGAACCGTTCCGGTCGAAAAATAGGTCGATTTAAACCGGGTCAACTTGCTAGGTTGGGTCAAAAACGGGTCAAATTAAACTGGGTCAACCCGCGGGGTTTGAAGCGTCCCGGGTCAGCTCGGTTTGTGTTTTAATTGGTTATATTTAATTTGATGGATATGTTTTTAATCGGTTGTACAAAGTGAATAAATCATTGTACGTTTAAGTAATGGATAATGTTTTGAAACCCGGATCGACCCGGGTGGTTCAACCGGTTGAACCGTTCCGGTCGAAAAATGGGTCGATTTAAACCGGGTCAACTTGCTAGGTTGGGTCGGAAATGGGTTAAATTAAACTGGGTCAACCCGCCGGGTTTGAAGCGTCCCGGGTCAACCCGGTTTTTGTTTTAATTGGTTGTATTTAATTTGATAGATATATTTTTAATTGGTTGTACAATGTGAATAAATAATTGTAAGTTTAAGTAATGGGGTATTTTAATAAGAGTATTAATTACATTTAACTTTTCTCTCTCATTTGACCATTCTCGAAAACTCAACATTTCTTGAAAATTCCACATTTCAAGTTTGACCCATTTTCCATTATAGGTAGTATAGATGGTGACGGGGTTCATACACCACTATTTGATCGACGGATTTATTAAAACACAATAGCAAAGAGCTAAAAGAAAGATTAAAAGGCTTCATAAGCCAAGAGTTCTAACAACTAACATACGACCTATACTTTTAAGCCAAGAAATAAAAAAAGTACGAACGAAATCGAAAAGGTCACCTTTCCTCAACGAGTGAGAAGAAAAAGTAATACTGCTTCGACAACGACACATAAGATCGTAACAATGCCAAGAAAATGACATACACTTGATCTTACCACCCTCTTTTAATTAACTAAAAAAAGTTACTTTTTAATTTTCTATTAGTCACATTGATTATGATTTTACTAAAGCTTTGAATTTTCTAATTTGTGAAAGTTGTCTTTTTTCTCTCGAAGAAAAAACAATATTCATTGAAAGAAAATGTAGAAGAAATAAAATGAATTAAAATCGTTGTTGGTTTTTGACATCGGGACAGAGAAGAACAAAAGCAAAATAATAAACTACTTTTACCTATAAGGTTTTATACAAAAGAAAAGTAAATCATTTACAATTAATATAGGGTAATCACTGGATAATTAAAATGGTGTATTGATCATGTGTTGCAGGTGTATGAACCAAAACACCCTTAATGAAAATAGTTAAACTCAAAGCCGCCGATATTGAGTAAATACGGTGCTAAATACTCCTACTAGCTGCCAAAGCTTATGATATTCTGTTAGTCACTATTGTTGCAACATATTTAACACGAATACTCTACTAATATATTTTAAAACCACTCATTACTTTATGGTTAAAAAGATATAATATTCTATTTGATAATGGTTTTGTAATATAATATTCTATTTGATAATGGTTTTGTAGCTTTCTAAGCACACCTTTGTAAGGTTTATCAAAGTTCTACGCAAAGGGGTTTTGCTCGGTACGCGTCACACATTTTTGACCCTTTTCCTAGTAAGTAAATCACTGAAATACCCTTTTTGGTCTCAACATATTTCTCCCCAACGAAACAAGATGCATATTTCACCGGCCACCATATAAAAAATTCTTTGTGGTTTTCATTCCACATGATTTCTACACGTACCACCCAACCCAATGCTAATCATACCAAATTTGTGAAAATAATATTCTTTTTGTGTGATGCTATATTTTTGGTAACGAAATGAATTGTTATTAGTTAACCTTGTTATTATTGGCAATTTGATAAGTTGAAACAAAGGAAATTGTAATGCTCAAAAGAAATTAAAATATCAATATTGTGTCCTAATCCAAATAATTAAACATGTTCAATAATTTTGGAGAGAGTAAGTAGCGAATTAATTGGTCTATGTAATAATTAAGTGGTTTTACTCTAATAATTCATGTTCCAGCTTTCATTTACTTATACTTCTTCTAAAACAAGCAAAACATTTATGAGCATATATATTACTCCGTATGATCGAGGAAATTTCCGTAAGAAAAATTATTTGTGCTTAAAACATAAACCTAAGTTTAAGTTTTGAATAAGTGTATTACATTTGTCATGCATAAATGAATTAGGTTTAACTTTAGGTATACTTGTTACGCATATATGGAGTTACCATGTTATTAAGTGGAACAAAATGAGTTGCAATTTGCAAAATATTGTTCTTTTTAAAACTTTTTACGAATCATTTGCATGTAAAATGGACCTTAAATATTTAGAGAACCAATTTACAACTAAATATTAGTTTTACTGCACCCAAATACAAGATACTATTTTGTCAGTGTTCACAAAAAAAGTATCATTTCCAAATAATAATATCAAAACATCAATTTATAAAAATATATAACAAATTTAGAAAAACAACAACACACCTCTCTGTCTTTTTCTTTGCATATATATAACAGCATAAGAAGAAAGAACACGCAAAATATAGTGTTGAAAAACGCTACATGAAAATGAACGACCATATTCTAAATTCTCTCTCTAAAACCACCATCTTTATATCTCTCATCCTTCTTTTACAGCCGTTAGCCGGCACTACCACAACATCTTTACCGCGAATAGTCTCTTTCGAGAACGGCTTCACTCAGTTATTTGGTGGCGACACTAATCTCCTCCGTTCTGATGATGACAACACTGTCCATCTACATCTAGATCAATATACAGGTAATAATTTCATCAATAAATTTGAATTTACATAAAGTTGGAAGGCAAACGAGCAACAAGCTGCGCCGCTAGTCTTTTTTAGATTACAACTAATTCTCTTAAAAACAACAGGTGTCGTAACATTATTATGCATAACACGTTGAACTTTGTTGAGAAGCTCTGATACTAGAATCTTTTTGAAGGGCATAAAATATGTTATTCTGTTATCAAAATTTCTTAACGTGTTTACGGTGGTTGCTAATTATGTTGGAGATTTACTTTTTTTTCTAGGAGTTAATCCGCTTATAAATATTTTTGCAAAAAGAAAAATTGGTGGCTTATATTTGTTTTTATAAAATATTTTCAGGCGCCGGATTTAGATCATCAGACTTATACAACCATGGATTATTCAGTGCTAAAATCAAGTTACCATCGGACTACACTGCTGGAATCGTTGTAGCATTTTATGTACGTCACACTTCATCTTTTAACCTACTTTAGATACACAAACCATAAGTAATTTTGATTAGTTATCTTATATTTATAAAATTGTGTATGTGTGCATGCAGACTTCAAACGGCGATGTGTTTGAGAAGACACACGACGAACTCGATTTCGAGTTTTTAGGAAATATTAAAGGGAAACCATGGAGGTTTCAAACCAATTTATACGGCAATGGAAGTACGAGTAGAGGTAGAGAAGAAAGATACACTTTGTGGTTTGATCCTACGAAAGCTTACCATAGATATACGATTCTATGGACATCTTCCAAAATCACGTAACGTTCTTTCCTTTATTTTTATTAGTTGAATTGATCACAGTTACGTAGTTAAATAAATATATCAAAAGTTATTTACGCGTGTTTCATATATGGTATGGAGGCGGAGATTGATATTATCTTGAAAAAGTCAATTACGTATCATAATTTGAAACTTGGACTAGACGAAAATAAGCCATAAAGAAAAGACAGCAATAAAGTTGCATATAATTTTCATTAAGACAATTCAATGAACACTTGGATATTTTTAGTCCGTTGTTTAATTTAATGAAACTAGTACTAAATAAAAAGAGTTCGATCCTATGTGTTTTATTCTTTAGAGAGTGCTTTAAGTAACGAAAAATACTAATATATTTAAGCTATTCGTGCAGATTCTATATCGACGAGGTCCCGATAAGAGAAATATTACGTAGCGATGAGATGGGAAGTGACTTCCCATCGAAACCTATGGCGTTATATGCCACCATATGGGATGCTTCGAATTGGGCTACAAACGGGGGCAAATATAAAGTGAACTACAAATATGCTCCTTTTGTAACCGAGATGACAGACCTTGTACTTCATGGTTGTGTTTCGAACCCAATTCAAGAACTCCAAACTGAAAATTGTGAGCAAGTGGACTCACAACTCGAAACAATTCGTTACAATAACATCACACCTAGACAACGGGGTGCCATGAAAAGGTTTAGGGAAAAGTACATGTATTATTCATATTGTTATGATACTTTGAGGTACCCTATCCCACCACCAGAATGTGTGATTGATCCGTTATTACGCCAACGGTTTAAAGAGACGGGGAGGCCGAACTTTGCAAGGCGACATCATCGTCACTCGAAGAAAGCAAGTCAAGTTTTGAGCAGCCATATATATGAAATTCAAGATGAGGATTAAGTAAATAGAAAGATCGATTGTTTATAATACGAGTGGTTTTATTTAATACAGGATTGGATTGTTTGAATTTTTCTATGTATTTAATAGTCGTAATGTATACATACCAGGATTAATTTCTAATAAAACGATGCATGCCAGATTTTAGCTATCAAGAAAATTCGTTATATATGGGAGATTACGGTCATCTAAAACTCTCGAGCTGCTCTTTTATTTGGACTTGTAGTTTATAGAGACCGTGGATTCGTTATTTTAGGCATTTTTCAGTTTGTTAGGCGTTGGTTCAGGTGTAGCCTTTTGATCTTTTTAGGTGTTATGTTGCTTTAGTTTAAGTCTGATTTCAGGTTTTTAGGTCTCATGTTATGCAGTTATGGGGTTGTTTCAAAGCGGACTTCGAGTTATGTGGTGCTTGCAGGTGTTAGATGATAGAATTCCTTGTAGGTCTTTGTGTTTCATTCATAACTGCTTATAGATTACAATGCATAATGAAACCTTAATGACCATAACAAGCAACCGGCCAGGCTTCGGCCTCTAATACAGTGTTACTCTTCCGTTGAGCGGCGAAATCGCAAAAGCCGAATCGAAGAATATAACTCTAATTGTTAAAAAAAAAGAAGATAAAAAGTAAAGATAAAACGAAGTTAAAGATAAATTATCTTGATAAAGAGTGGATTATATTATTTTTGGCAACTGTCCAGACTTATAACCGAGTGTAATGGCGCGTAAACGGTGGAATGGCCAATTTAGGTAGCATGTTTTGGAATTTAATTACGAATTAACAGCCGTTGACACTGTCAGTTAACTATAAACGGATTGAAAGCAATAAGAAAATAGTGAGGCATTGTTTGTTTTTAGAACCTGATGACTTGTTATGGCACTTCATTATACTTTGGTGGCGATTCCAGATTTATTTTCTTGGGAATTTGATTGCGAAATCAATGACGCTGACGGTGTGAATTCACTTTTTACGGTTTAGGAATTATGGTCAAAAGAGTGGCTTGCGCTTTTTTATTTTATTTTATTTTAAGCTAGTATGATACTCGAGAAAACTAAAACATTGATAATAGAGTAGACTGCAAAAAATGTCCATAAACTTTTCATATTTTGCAAGAAATGTCCTCAAATTTTTTTTGCGAGAAATGTCCCTAACATTTCATTTTTTTGCGAGTATTCCGTTGAACCTTACGGTAGTTGCAAAAACCCGATTTTGGCTAACGCTCGTTACTAAAAACAGTTAGTTGGTTCTCACGTGGGGTATTTTCGTCATTTCACTTTTCCCGCCATTAAATCCACCTGACGACCCCACTAACACACCTACCTTTGTGTTGAGGAACATTTTTTGCAACAAAGTTTTACTTCTTTCATCCTTTTACCACTAAAAACACCGTTGCTCCTCAATTTCTGCCCGATGCTCCGCCTGGTTTGCCCGCGTCTCCTCCTCGTTTGCTATGTGCTCCTCAAAGTCAGCCCTATGTTGCTCGAATGCAACAAAGTTTTAGTTCTTTCATATCTTACCACTTAACACACCAAAACACATATTCGATCGAACCCTTGCTTCCAATTCCCGTCCCGGCGTTAGGTGACATTCATTGGGTAATTCCGCAAAAGACCACACAGGCCATAGGTAACGGCTCTTATGCCTTCCCAGCAGAAATCAATCTAGAGACCGTCCTCCCTATTGCCCGCCCAATGCTTACTATCCAGATTGGTTCGTCAAGCTTTACTCCCATTATCTATATTCTGCAAATCTCCTCAATTAACAATAGATCCAACATGGTGGGCTGGCAAATTAGAGCTTGGAGTAAACCGATTTCGGATTTTGCTACCATATACGGTACAAATTTTTTTATGCATTTTTTTTCGAATGATCATGGCATTTATATCTGGAAAAGCATGTTACCTTGATTTATGATAATGTTGTGGGTGTTCTTTGATTTTAGCTTTTTTGTTTCGTTGATTTATATTCCCAGATTCGTACCCAAACCTCTTCAGCAAGATCTGTATGTAGGCTACTTCATACAAAACAACCCGCGATAGTTGAAACGATAACACCAAAGTCATAAAACTGAACCATTGATCATCTCTGCAGACGTCTCTTTGGTAGTCATAACATTTTAAGCTCGATCACGTGAACCTGTTGTGCTTCCCCGATGTGAACATTTCTTCCCCCTGATTGCAGATACTCACAGAGAAATAGTATTTTCGCAAAGAAATCAAAGAAAGCCAAAGAACATCCACTTCTCTACCCCCATGATGTTTTCGATGTACCGGAAGCATACTCACTATGTTTACGATTTAATCGGAAGCAGCGTAACCGTGTATGTTCAATTAATCGAACAAGTGTGAAGTACCATAAATCTCCATTGAGCTTAAAAAAAATATCCCGTAAGAATCAACTACTGATAATATCTCTACTCTTTTATACTCATCTCAGTTTACTCTTTACCAACCCCATTATCATTCTGACGGCTCTTTGTAGTGACTACTGATGGAGAAAACCCAATATGACGAACTTGATACTAAAGTAATACTTAAACTTGCACTAATGTCTGACTAAGAACCGATACCAAGAACTTCAATAGAGGTAGAATCATATACCCATCCAACCACCCTTAACTGTATATGAACTTCTCTCGAATTATCCACAGCTTTTTATGACACTTGAGCATTACAACGTAGCTCCTTTAAAGTGATAGCTATACACGGTGAGCACAACAACGTAATTCCTTAGATCAGGTACAACTAGACAACTCAAGTCTCTGTCATTCGTACGGATAAAAGCTCGAACAAGGATCTCGAAGAATTATACATCCAGCCAACCCCGATATCTTCAGATACTAAGTATACGCACCCATGAAATTCCACTTCAACCTCAAATAAATAATAAATAATAAACTCCGTAGTCATCTCTTGCGGTTTAATACCCAAAAACTAGCCTTTTGTCAGTTTAGGGGAAGAGTTAATTGGCTCCAAACAGTCAGTCCAAAGTCAACCACGGATGTGGTCAACTAGGTGAAACAACTTGTGCCAATTCTCCCGCGAGTATAGTGTTTTCCTGGGTCGTTATATCCCAGCGATGAGTGAAATTGTATTTAAACGAATTGGGATCGGGTGAATTTGAATGGGAAAAGGATATGAGTGATTGGGTGATTATACTAAGCAGATAATAATGAAAATAAACCAAATAAGCAATATTAACAATTACTGAAAACCAAATTAACCTAAACGTATTTAAATCTAAAAACGTACGTTCAAATTAAAAATATTGTAAAAGTACAAAATAAAAAGTAAAAAGTGAGCAATAATAATCCCACGGGTATGAAAATTACTTTTCTTGAATCCTAATGATAAAAGAAAATTTTAGAAAAAAGAAAATTATATTTTAGACTTTTTAATTATTTATTATTAATTAAAAACTATTTAATTACTAATTAAACTAATTTAAATTTGTTAGGAATACGATTTTTGTATAAGAAAGATTCGGTCACCCCAGATATGATTAAGCATTGTTTAGCTCGTAGTAGTTACATTAGTTAGTTATACGTAGTTTAGAATTAGATTAGTTCGCGGAAGAAGGACGGGTCTTTACCCACTGTATACCTGATCCGCAGCCCAAGTGGCACGCCCTAGTGACATACCAATGTATATAAAACCCTCTCCATCCTTGGAGAGGGTAAGCCTTCTCTCATAATCTCATTTCTTTTTTTTGGTTTTCTCTCTAAGGCTTCACTTCTTTCTCTCTCTACTTTCTCTCTCTATAATTTCTTTCTTTCTCTCTTGCTTGGAACGAACCAAAACCACATGATTATTCATGTATGTGATGTTATCTAGTATTCTAGAATTGGTATCAAGAGCCATGGTTACATCCTAGGGATCTTAGAACTTGTGGTTTATGGTTTGTTTTGGTTTCTACTAGTTTAGGGTGGTTTTCAATCATTTTGGTGCTTGTTCGTGGTGTTTCTTATAATCTTTCTTGTACTTCTAGGATTAGAAATGTTAGATTCATCTAGTTTATCAGTTGTTTGGACCATATCTAGCGTTTGTGATTTGTACGAATGGGTTTTGGATGCTTTTCTTGCCAGCGGTTTGCTCCACGTTAAAGTGTTCTTAGTGGCGGTTAGTTTGGGTGTTTAGCGGTTAGTAATAGCGGTTAAGTACAAGTAGTGAAGCGAGCATTACGCTGTACGTTTGTACTGTGTTAGCGGTTTCCTTCCAGCGGTTTACTTTTCAGCGGTTAAGTTATTAGCGGTTACTATTGGTCAGCGGTTTAAGTATCAGCGGTTAAGTTCAGTGGTTACTGTACCAGCGGCTACTTTGTTCGCGGTTACTTCCAACAGCGGTTAATTCTCAGCGGTTAACCATTGTAGCGGTTAAGTGTTAGTGGTTTAGTATTGGAGGTTATTTTGGTCACTACTGATTACTATATCAATGAGTAATCTAAATATGACAAACCCGTCAGAGAATACTATTCCTGAGATTCTCAAACTGTATGATATGGTCGATGAACACAAGAAACCCAACTCATTACAAATGACAAATGATCCTGATCAATGTGACAAGGATCCAGTAAGCTCAAACGTTCATGAGACAAAGATCAGTCTACCACCAGTGGCTTACAACAATGCTAAGGACTGCCTCATTGAATGCTTTCTACAACTTCACTCACACCTCTCAGTGCTTTTAAAGGGAACTGAGTTCGTAAGGGGATACAAACGTGCTTTTGCAACACTCTTTGGCCAAGATGTTCAGAATTTCACGGACACAATGATTCTTAACTTAGATCAGTTGCAACAACAACTTGACCAAGGAATACCTTCCAAAACTGGTTCCCTGGCAGCTCTTAGTGTACTCAACAAGCAACTCCAAATGTTCTTTGATTCTAAACTCAATCTTCAGTACGATCATTATAGTGAGATGACTAGAAGCTGTTTTGCTAAACATACGAAAATTGAGGTTGACACGTTCAGAAGCACACTCATCCAGCTCATGGATAACGTTAGAACGTTCATTGTGGAAAGAGCACAACTTAGCCACTTGGATAATGAAACAGTGAAGGAAACCCTGGTACAGTCATATGATGGTGTTGATGATTCGGGTATTGCTTTGAATGATGGGTTAAGTGTTGAGGTGAATGAAGAATCAGCAAATGATATGATTGACAATATCACCAGTTCAGTGACACCAGTGACCAATGCTGATTTTAGATGTATCAATGACCAAAGGTCAAGTGCGGAGGTACCCTCGATTGTTCAACATGTTGTGCTCACTAATGAACGGGAGCATTCTGATCAAATCAAACTCGCTTATGACTCAAATTTACTGGAAAAGACTGATAGCAATATCAAGTCTAACTCAACAAATATGAGACATAAAGGAGGAGATGGTGATCATGATGCTGTACGTGATAAAATATTAAGTTCTACGTCAACAGCTGATGTTTTTAAATCAAAAGATATGGTTGATAAAGAAACTTTTAATGAACTCTTAAAAAGGTTTTTGCAACTTGAAAAACACTGCATTTCTCTCGAAATTGCAATGCAGCAAAAGGAAGAAAGTCTTCAGTATAATCAACCATGCACAAATCAGGAACTTCCTGACATTCTTGAATACTTTATGATTAATGATTTGAAAACTCAGCTGGAAACCAAGAACTTAATAATAAAAAATCTGAAAAGCCGTATCAATGATCTGAGTGATATGTGTAATGATGTTAATGCTAAACTTGTCAACTATGAGATTGTTACTAGTTGTTTTGAGTCCAAAATGGCTAAATCACTGTTGGATAATGAATCTTTGAGAATTAAATGTGATAATCTGAATGAGTCCCTTAAAAGAAAAAGTACTAAGAGTGATGTTCAAACAAACTCTTGGTCTAATAAATATGATAAGTTCAAAGCACAACTTCAGGAAGTAGGCTTCACTGTCACATCTATTAATCATGAGCCTGGAGTATCCACAGTGGATAATGGAAACACTAAGTATACAAAACCATCAGTCTTGGGGAAACCAGTTTTACAAAGTAAACGAAATCCATCAGCTACTAGGCAACCTAGTGCATTTAGGTCTGAAAGAGCAAAGTTTTCAAAAACCCGGTTTGCCTCCCAAGTTGATGAGAAAATTGTGCGTTCTATTTCTGCCTGTAAGCCAAATGATTCTCTTTCGCCTGCACCTAGCTCCCTTAAGATCAGTACTGAATCAGTGGTAAAGCCATCCATCATAATTGTAGACTCGTATGATCGGTATAAGTACAGAGATCTAAAAAGGGCTAGAAAAAGAGCTCAACTGCATAAGGATGGAATCCTAGGATCACAACCTCCTGCTTCAGTAAAGAATTCTACTAAGTCTCAACAAGCTAACCCTAGGATGAATAGTTTGTCATCTTCTATGCATAAGAAGCTTAAGGATTCTAGACCTTGTCTAAAGTGGATTCCTACCGGTAGAATTTTTATACACAATGGGCTTAAGTGGATACCAACCAGTAAGGAATTAACTAATGTCAATCCCATGGTCAGCCGAAAAACCTCTAAGAGTTTGGATGCTATTGTCACTAACCCATATACATGCTGTCAAGTTTGTAATAATGCAGGTTGTTCTCACTCAAGTGGAATATTTTTTCACCATGACCACACAAGAAGGCACAAAACATGGAAGCCAAAGACACGCAAATCTCCAATGATGGGAGATTTGGCTACTCACCCGTGATGCTTCTCTTTCTATGACTTCTGAGGATCTTTACTCAGGACTCGTACTTTCTCTGATTTTTCCTTCTTCAATCAATGCTTCCAGATTTTTTTTCTTTCCTTTAAAAAATTCAGATCATTGATTGAGGGGGAGAATGGTTGTTATACTTGCTTGATGTTTGATTAGTTTGCCTTAATTGCTTCTCATGTTTGACTTAATTGTGTTTGTTTTCACTCTGTGTTATTGCTATGTGCTATAGTTTAGTTGGTTGTATTAACTTAAGGACTTATTTTGATCATTTGGGAATTTGTCCAGCGGTTTGTATAGTTGAGGGACTGTTTTTGTAGATTGTTGAAACTTGTCATAGGAGTATTTAAGGGCAGCGGGTACTTCTCACTCTCCCATTCTTTCTAAAAACTCTTCTTCCAAACCGCCGCTACTTATTCTCATTCTTGACTTCACATCTCATTTTTTCCCTCTGATTAATATCGACTTAGGTACGTTTTTAGTGTGATGTTTATGTTTTTGCTTTCCTTAGTCTTGACCATTGTGTCTCGTACCTGCTCGTCTTCCCCATTCGATCCTAGTCTACTTTTTAGGTGTATTTGGTCAATGTGCTATTTGTTGGGTGTTATATGTGGTTGGACATGTTTATGGTGTATCTTGATAATGTTCATGAATATTGTTTATGTTGTTGGACTGATCTGCTTTAGTTGTTGGTTTATCTGGGCTCGTTTTAGTTCGTTGTTCTTGGTGGCGGTTACTTTGTTCTTGATAGCGGTTTCTTTTGTTCTTGGTAGCGGTTTATGTTTGAGTCATTCTTGTTAGCGGATAAATTGTTGGCGGATAGATCAGTAGCGGATAGATCATTAGCGGTTAGTTTAGCAGCGGTTAGATTAGCAGCAGATAGATTAGCAGCGGTTAGATAGCAGCGGTTAGATTAGCAGCGGTTAGATTAGCAGCGGTTAGTTTAACAGCGGTTAGTCTGACGGCGGTTAGTTTTTCCGCAGTTACTTTTACTGCGGTTAGTTTAACGGCGGTTAGCTTTCAGCGGTTAGTTTTTCTGCTGTTTGTTTAATTAGCGGTTTGTTTCCCCAGCTGTTTGCCCTATTAGACAGCTGTATAATTTCAATGTTCTTATATCCTAACAGGTTATGTGTGCCCTGGTGTGTGCACTTGCTTGTTATCCGTCTCATTGGGGACTTGCCGTGTATATGTGTCTATCCTATGCATGCTCTAACCATCTCATCTACCTTGGCTCTGTGGTTTTATCTTTGGTTTGTGCAGGATACAAAGAGGGACTCATACATGGATCCTCAGCCACTCATCTAAGCTGTCTTCGAAGGGTATGAAGTACTTCCATAATTATGCTGTTAGTTTTGGGTCTCACACCCTCAACTGCAGACAACTGATTACCAGGGCTGCCTCCATGGCTAGAACTCTCTTCTTAGCCCTGGTTTTTGCCTGGGATTTGGATCCCATTATACCACCACCCCACTCCATCCTGTACTCTTCATACTTGTCAAGAGTCTTGGTGAACTGGTTATATACTTTTGACCGGCTTCCAGACCGGTGGAGATCCTTACTTGGTGGCAAGGCTCTACTTATGCCAAACTGCTTCGGCCTCTACTCAAACAACGGGTTCACCACCTTCTCCGTCTTCTTCTTGGTAGTAAACTTCCCTGAGATTAGTTGCACAAGCTCAGTGACAGGACGCTACAGATAGACAATTTTGCACTTGATTCACTAAGTGGTTGTATAACCAGTCTTATCTATCAAGCCTGGAATTTATACTAACCACTGGTCGGATCATGACTAGTAGCTGAACCTTGTATCCTCAAAGGCCTTGTAAAGATGACTATATGCTTCTCCAATGATCGGAGTGCTTCTACAATGGATTTTTGCTATCACCTTGCTTTTATCTTTTTTTTGGTGATGTAATATTACAATGTGATTAACTCTTAATATTTTGTTATATATATATTAAGATTAAGGTGTTGTATATTCCTCACTATGTGCAAAAATTAAAGGGTGAATCTGCTGCATGATTGATTGTTCCACTATTCACATGCTCAATCAAAAATTGCAAACCTTTATGCAATTACTGAAGTTTGTTTTATTAGCGGTTTGTTTCCCCAGCTGTTTGCCCTATTAGACAGCTGTATAATTTCAATGTTCTTATATCCTAACAGGTTATGTGTGCCCTGGTGTGTGCACTTGCTTGTTATCCGTCTCATTGGGGACTTGCCGTGTATATGTGTCTATCCTATGCATGCTCTAACCATCTCATCTACCTTGGCTCTGTGGTTTTATCTTTGGTTTGTGCAGGATACAAAGAGGGACTCATACATGGATCCTCAGCCACTCATCTAAGCTGTCTTCGAAGGGTATGAAGTACTTCCATAATTGTGCTGTTAGTTTTGGGTCTCACACCCTCAACTGCAGACAACTGATTACCAGGGCTGCCTCCATGGCTAGAACACTCTACTTAGCCCTGGTTTTTTCCTGGGATTTGGATCCCATTATACCACCACCCCACTCCATCCTGTACTCTTCATACTTGTCAAGAGTCTTGGTGAACTGGTTATATACTTTTGACCGGCTTCCAGACCGGTGGAGATCCTTACTTGGTGGTAAGGCTCTACTTATGCCAAACTGCTTCGGCCTCTACTCAAACAACGGGTTCACCACCTTCTCCGTCTTCTTCTTGGTAGCAAACTTCTATGAGATTAGTTGCACAAGCTCAGTGACAGGACGCTACAGATAGACAATTTTGCACTTGATTCACTAAGTGGTTGTATAACCAGTCTTATCTATCAAGCCTGGAATTTATACTAACCACTGGTCGGATCATGACTAGTAGCTGAACCTTGTATCCTCAAAGGCCTTGTAAAGATGACTATATGCTTCTCCAATGATCGGAGTGCTTCTACAATCTGGATTTTTGCTATCACCTTGCTTTTATCTTTTTTTTGGTGATGTAATATTACAATGTGATTAACTCTTAATATTTTGTTATATATATTAAGATTAAGGTGTTGTATATTCCTCACTATGTGCAAAAATTAAAGGGTGAATCTGCTGCATGATTGATTGTTCCACTATTCACATGCTCAATCAAAAATTGCAAACCTTTATGCAATTACTGAGAGGGAGAAGTATATACATTCTACCTGGTGATTGATGGACATTTGACTCTTCTCAGATACCTAATGCTCCATTTACTGAGAACGATTGGGATGTATGTTTAATGTACACTTCCATACTTCTACAAATGATGCAGCAGTTTGAAGCATTTGTCGGACTACTCACGAAACCCAATCACCAGTTACTCTTCAAGGTGTTGATGATGAATATCATGATTATGAAGCTGCACATGTATAATGATCCGTCTTCTGGTATCTCTTTTCCAAAACCGGACTCTGAAGAATCTCCGTCTTCACTGATTATTGTTTCTTCTAAGGTGCACTCGGTAAATCAACCACAAGTATATTGAGTATAATGTCGGATACGCATTTGGAAATGGAATGTATATGATCACAAGAGTTCACTTGGTATTGGTTTTTGAGAATGAAGTGAAATTTTACGGGTATGTGTGCTTAGTGTCTTCGGGATTCTTGTTCGAGCCTTTAATCTCTACATTGACGATGACTTGGGTATCTAGTTGTTTTGGTAAATCTTATCTTCTATTACCACAAAATAACTATCACATTCAGTGTCACAACTCACACAAAGTTGTCGGTACTCAAGAGGTGGTGTACATCTTATACTCACTGGTTGGATGGTTGAAGAGTATAGAGTACTTGGGGATTCAATGGATGAAGTCTCTACACTGATCTTTGTCTTACAATGGTGCAATTTAAGTCACGAAAACGGGGAATTCTACTTCACCTTCAAGTTGGGAATATCGGGTCTACCTCACAAAGTGGTTTTTGCAATAGCCGACTTTTCATAAGGGTTGATAAGATAGTCATAAGAGAGTGTCTCTGTAGCAGTTGATTCTCACTGGATACAACTAAACATATGTTGTTCTTCTCACAAAATTTCAAGTTGTATGTGCATATAATGTGTGGCTGATTCTGAAATATCAAAAATAGCAAAGGGGAAGGAGAAATACATCGGAACACACAACGAGTACACGTGATGAACTTTATAATTCTTCCTAATTGAAGTTATTCCGGGAAGTTAAATGTCATAACCACAGAGAAGATCAGTGTTCTAACTCGTTCTTTTGGTGGGGGAAGAGATGTAAGAAACAGTTTCTGTTGATAAAAGAGGTACAAGTGTGCTTCAGGTTTTTGAGCTTCATATAATGAGACTGATTGCATCACTTCACCAACTTGGGGAAAATGGTCTCTGGATACTTGTTGTACGCATTACTTCAGCCTTCAGCAGGAAGAAAGATGAGAAGAACTATTCAAGCGTGAGATGATACGTTGCAGAGCTACCAAAGCTTCATAAGGAGGTGGTTAAAATTCGACGAGTTGGTGGTGCCTTGTGATTAACTCAGCTGTGAGATTCTAGTGATTTGTTAACTACTTGCACTTGGTGAATTGTTGTAACTTAAGTCGTTTCGATTAGTCTGATAGTAATTTGACGTTGTGGGTTAATCCTTACGACTTGACTCATTACGATCGGATCTATTGTAACTTGACTTGTCACAACTTGACACTTAGTGCAGATTGTGACTTATCCAAGATCTCACTCTAATTCATAATCGCATATCACATCTGTCGGTTTCTTTTGTTGACTTTAGTAAAATCCCGGGAGAGAATCAATCTCTCGGTTTAAGTCACAAGAGTTGTAAAACTCCGCTTAAGATTATTTCATGGCATCTACAGCTTCAGGAACCTCAAAAGCTTTTGGTGGTGAAAGTTTAAGAGGTGTTGATTACGGTTTTCTTCAACGTACCAACTAATTCTCTCTGTTTGGTACTCATGTCAACATCTTCTTAAACCAATCGGTAATTGCTCAGGGCTCAAGAACTTCATGAATGAGTTTATCGGGATATTTAGATTCGGGAACTACCGGGTTGACGCAATTATGGGTTATGGGGATTGTGTCGTCAGTGACTGTGTAATTTCTAAGAGAATTGGATGGTGTTGATCTTCTTCAAGGCAAACGTATCACTACCGTGTACACCATCTCTAGTTGTTCGGCTAGTCAACTGCACTATAGAAAGAAGCATGCCCACAAAACCAATATTGTCAACATCTTCATGGGAGTTCTTCATACCCTACAAAATGTCTACCATGATCTGGAAAGGTTAAAAGCAAAAGCGATTGTTGAAAAATTTGGTGGTTATGCTTCAGATCATAAGGGATGCCGAATCTACTACATACGAACCCGACAAATCTTGGAAACCATTCACGTCACATTCTATGAGCTGTCTGAGCAAATGGCTTCTGCACACTTCAGTGTAGGACCCGCTTCTAAACTTTTGTCTTCTGAACCAACCAGTTCAGTTATTGTATCCCATTCCTGCACGTACCTTATGTACCATCTACCGATAAGGATTTGGAGATCTTGGCTAATCAAGTGGTTGATGAATGCCTTGAGCCGCCAATTGGTGATGCACCGGTACCACCAGCCATCGCAGCTCATGTTCCAAACGATTAAAATGGTCCATCTTGTTCTTCTTCAATGGCTCAAGACGATCCATCTGCAAGTCATTCATCAACTTCATCATATATCAAGGTACTGCAGTCGGCGAATGTTTTGTAGTAAATCCATCTGCTCCACCTGATGTTGCTCCGTTCAAAGACACTTTTGCTCCTGAATCTTCATCTAAGGCTTCTTCTTCAGGAGATCTTAACACAAGCACATCAGTGTCTTACCTACAACCAAATGATCTTCGCTATAATGGGAATTCTACTCAACCAGTGTCCTCTCAAAGGGATCTGGACACACTTGCCTTGTGGTGCTTTCATAATTCCATACTATCCAAAGTTGAGCCTAAAGATTTTTTTAATATTTTCTTATCAGACGAATGTTGGTCTAATGTGTTACAAGAAAAAAGACATGAATTCAATCAATTGACACCATCTCCAGACTCTGCAATGATCATTGCTCTTAGGTGAATCCTAAAGTAAAATCTGATGAGCATGATGACGTTCTGAACACAAGGAAAGGGTTGCTGCTAAGGGTTATCATCAAGAGGTTTCCAGTGGTGTGGTGGAACTTCACTTCGCAAGGAAAGAGTTTTAGCTGGCAGATTTCTTCACTAAGGCACTTCTTGGAGAACGGTTTCGATTTACTCTCCAGCAACTTGGTTTGGAAAGTCTCATGCCAGTATTACTCAAAAGTCTTCAGGAGGTGAATGAGGAGTAATGGATTCACTTCAAATATCCTTTTATATATTATAAAACCCAGAAAAGAATAATACAAAAATATAAACCTATAAAAACCCATAAAAATCTGAAAAACTCAAAAATACCAAAAATTGTTTGTTTCTTAGGCATGTCCTCTGGTATCGTCAGAAGTTCAAAATGTTTTCAAAACATGCCTATATGGCTTGCAGTTACTTCAGACTGCAACCCGTGATTATATTTTGGTTTGCTATTACTTCAGATAGCAACCCGGTTTTCAAAATCCGTGTAAAAACACGTTACCATGTTTTCGCTGTGTGCGGATTATCCGAAAAGTTGTACGCTTCAGTGCAGCCTTTCTAGTAAAAGAAGAGAAGTCTTCTTTTCCCAAAATCTCTTTCTTCTAAATATTCTTCAAAAGAGATTTTGTGGTGTACAAGGTGGCCATTGGTCTTAAATTTTCTCGTATACGTTACCACTCACATTAATGGCTACTAAACGTTAAAATGGAAAAAACGGGTCATTAATTGAGGGGGAGCGTATGTGCTCAAAATTTCTGCACCTTTAAAAACTTTGTGCACCAGCCACAGTGAAAACTCAAAAAGTGTCTCATAATCAGTAAACTTTTAAAATTTTGCCACATGTCTCTCCAAAGCTTTTTCGAAAATCATTTAAATCAATTGGAATCACAAAATCTCAAAAGATTTGAAATTTTATGATCGGGGGAGAGAATGTGATTTAAATATAAAAACTGATTTAAAAGTGATGTTTTTGGACTCATAAAGTATGTTTGTGGACTTTCGAGAACGCTCCCTTATGTGCTAAAATGCAAAAAATTTTTGATTTTAATCAAAGCACATATTAAGGGGGAGCAAGTGATTGAATGTGATGTTTTCTTAGCTCATTCTTTAATGCTGCAATGGTGAAACCCTTTTTCAGAACTTGAGCTTTGAATTCATCATTTGAATGTGATGTTTTTGAAATTATAAAGATGTTTTGGACTCAAAAGATCGCTCCCGTATGTGCTAAAATTTTAAAAAATTTTGGAATATGAACAAAGCACATATTGAGGGGGAGCAAGTGATTTAAAATGATGAATAAATGATCTCTTTTGCAAGCTCACCCGTATGTGCCAAAGTTTTTCAAAACTGATTCAATCAATGGGCACATATTGAGGGGGAGCAAGTGGCTTAGAGTCTTTCGCAGGTTTTTACAAATTCAAGTAAAAAAACCATGATTTGCTTATGAATCAGTATTTGACTCATGAATTGACGAAACATGAAAAGTCGTGAATCAAAAAGACTAGTCCTGGCCGGGTAATAATTTCAAGCTGGTCTAACCAGTGATGTAAACGTNAAACCCTTTTTCAGAACTTGAGCTTTGAATTCATCATTTGAATGTGATGTTTTTGAAATTATAAAGATGTTTTGGACTCAAAAGATCGCTCCCGTATGTGCTAAAATTTTAAAAGATTTTGGAATATGAACAAAGCACATATTGAGGGGGAGCAAGTGATTTAAAATGATGAATAAATGATCTCTTTTGCAAGCTCACCCGTATGTGCCAAAGTTTTTCAAAACTGATTCAATCAATGGGCACATATTGAGGGGGAGCAAGTGGCTTAGAGTCTTTCGCGGGTTTTTACAAATTCAAGTAAAAAAAACCGTGATTTGCTTATGACTCAGTATTTGACTCATGAATTGACGAAACATGAAAAGTCGTGAATCGAAAAGACTAGTCCTAGCCGGGTAATAATTTCAAGCTGGTCTAACCAGTGATGTAAACGTGTCTCGAAGAGGACTGGTCCAAGTAGAATGTACCGTTTCGAGAAACTCTTCTTAGATATATACTTTGACGGGTCTAACTTCCTTTTTTAAGGAATGTTAACAACTTCAAGTTAGTTATTAGGGCTAGTTATCACCTAAAAACTGATAATGGATCCCTTTAACTAAGCAACGTAAACGTGTCCCTCGGGTATATGTCTATTAAGAGCCGATCAATTCAAATAAGTGCAACTCACCCCGACATGTGCAAATTTCTTTCTACCTATAAGCACATGTCAGGGGGAGCATTTGAAAACATGTTAAAACTCTCAAGGTGTTAACAAAAATGTGTTTCTTTATCATAAACACCTTGAGAGAATTTTCAATGATTTTGGTTATATGGCGAATGTGGAAAAATACCAAAAGACCGACCACTTTAATTTAATGCATGGAGTTATAAGGATGGTAAGGTTAGGTATATGTTCCCATGATCCACCAGAACCGGAGGGATCTTCCCAGGGACAAGCCAATAGATAGATTAGAAGTCCTTAGGAATGATTGAAAAAAAAGGAGAAAAGTGAGAAAGGGAAGAGTGCCGACTGAGTCTGAGCTAGGACTGGAACAAACCCAACAAGGTTCTAGTAAATGAAGTCTCGGTAAGCACTGAAGGGATTGAAGAATTAAAAAGAAACGAATTAAGAAAGGGTGAAAAGAAATAGCCCTCCAATTATTCAACCTTAGGGCAGACACCGGGTTCAATTCATATGCTACTGATTGTTGCTAAGGTAACATCGGTATTGAAGATTAAGACGTCATGGACCCAGTGACGCACTGCACTAAACCTTCCAGCCACTCAAGTTCTCTTAAAATAGCTTGTTTCATTCTCACGGGGAACCGGTGTAAACTATCGACTAGTCTCTTAGAGCTAGTTGATANCAAGGTTCTAGTAAATGAAGTCTCGGTAAGCACTGAAGGGGTTGAAGAATTAAAAAGAAACGAATTAAGAAAGGGTGAAAAGAAATAGCCCTCCAATTATTCAACCTTAGGGCAGACACCGGGTTCAATTCATATGCTACTGATTGTTGCTAAGGTAACATCGGTATTGAAGATTAAGACGTCATGGACCCAGTGACGCACTGCACTAAACCTTCCAGTCACTCAAGTTCTCTTAAAATAGCTTGTTTCATTCTCACGGGGAACCGGTGTAAACTATCGACTAGTATCTTAGAGCTAGTTGATATTGAAACAGGAGATCCCTCCCTAGTCTCCGCATAGGATAACCAATGTGCACTTATCGAGTCTAGAGCCAAGAGATGCATCAAAAGATCTCTTAGGTACACTTGATACTTATACACTGGTGGTTCAACATTAAGGGCACCAGGTGTAATATTTCGAGTCCTACGCATATCTTAGCAATCTGCCAAGAACACTTATGAGGGAATGTACATAAGTATTTCCCAATGATTGTGTGGAAACTCCTGCCAGGGTCAACATCAAACAGCCCTGACAGCAGGTCACTTCGTTAATCTCTTGTAGGTTACGCTTAGTGTGTTCGGTGGTGTTCCAAAAGGTCTACAGTCATGGGGTGATCTCCAGCGACTCACCTAATCGTTGGTGTACTTCGGTATGTCAGTGAAAGCCCTTTCGAGGGCATCTGATGAGTGTGCAAATACTCATCATTTTGTTACCATTTGAACCCACAAAAACGACCAAAAACACACAAATAACCACAAAATGTTACAAATATCATTGAAATGTGTTTTTATGTGATTCAGGAACAAAAAGATTGAAAACAAGTGAAAAACATGCAAAATATACAAAAGTGTCACTTTCAGTCCCTGAATTATCACAATTGGCAAAACTAGTCCCTGAACTTTCAAGAATTGTCAAAATTAGTCCCTAAAGGTTTTAAATGAAAGAAAAGTCAACTTTAGTCCATGGGAAGTCAAAATTATTCACAAATAGTCCTTGGATAAAAGTTTTCACAAATTGGCAATTTTAACCCCTCAAGTTTCAAAAATGGCAAAAATAGTCCCTGGGTATTCGAAACTTGGAATTTATCACAAAATACCCTTGTACTATTCATAAAATACAATTTGGAACATTTTTATAACTTTTGGGAAATTACATAATTAGTCCCTAAAAATCCAAATTTTACATAAATGGTCCTTAAAGGTTTAAATAAGGAAATTTTACAACTTTGGCCCTCGTACTATTCACATATGGCAAATATGGTCCTTGTGATAATTTTGGAAAAGTTACAATACAGGCCCCTCAAGTTTGACAGATTTACATAAATGGTCCTTATCTATAAACCTTACACCAAATAACCCTTATACCATTTAACCCATTTAACCCTTAAAAAAAACCCAACCCAAATAATACCCTAGCCCATTTCCCCTTAGCCTGGCCCAAACCCAATACCAGTTTTTTAAAAAACAAAACCACCCCCGTCCCTTTTCCCTCCTTCTCCACTCACACCCTGAAACCACCTTACCAGTAGTGGTTTTCCACCACCACTTGGCCACCCACTTCACCCAACCATCTCCCTCCACCTCACACCATCCCCTGACACCCTTAAAACCCTCACAAGCAACCTCCACGTGGTTATAAATATCTTTGGCGCCAAATCTTCATCAAACGGCCAAGATACAATTGAGCAATCCAAGGGCTAGAATTGCAAGTGGGATTTGACCAGAGTACTAGTGGGACTTCAAAAGATCACTATAAATAGAAGAAGAAGCAGAATGAAGAAAATATCTAGGAGTAGTGTAGCTTAATCATTCGTAGGTAGTGTAATTTGTCTTTCAAGTGTATTTCTTAATTCAAAACTCTTGTACTCAGTTTAAATCAATGTTATGTAATCTTATTTTACAATCAATTTCAAGTTTTCTTTAATTTCTAAGTTATTGCAGTTTGCAAATTCTCAAAACCTCATTTGTGCTTAAAGTTGTTATTAGTGGATTATATGGACTTTTTAGGAACATATAAGCTCCTATAAAGCTTATTGAAGCTTTTAGAAACCTCAAAAGTTAGTATAACTCAGAAAAGAGAAAAATAAGAAAAATCAAAGAAAATACCACAAAAATAAAGTTTCTGGGTTTAGCATGAAGAAGGAATGATGAATGGAAAAATCTGGTTGGAGATGGTTTAGTAGCTTTGTGGGAAGCTATTAGGAATGTTCTTGGTCCATGGTTCTATGATTCTCAGTTTAAATCAATTGTAAGTTCATTTTCTTAAATTTTTGCATTTTACTGTAGCTGTAGTTAATTTCCTAAATTCTAGTGTTTTTATGTTCTTTTACTGTGTTTAAGTGAATTTATGATGAATAAGATAATGCTTGTTCATTTATTTTCCTAGTTGCTTAATTTAGCTCAACACTGCCAAAATTGCATAATCTTGATTTGGCAGTTGTAGTTGTCAAAATCTGAGTTTTAGTGCTTAAACAGGTGTGTTACATCATAGTATGTGCTTATGCATCAATCTTGTGGCTTGAATCAGTTAGATACCTTGTAATCCATGTTTTCATAATTATAAAGGGTTGTTTGGCAAAATCTGTTTATCTGTGATACAGGGTATAATTGTGGTTTAATTTGGGTCTTACATGTCACATAAGGTTCTAATAGCTCAAATAAACCATAATAACCTGTGCTTGTTTATGAAAAAGTCAAAATAACTTATAATCTT
>LBNU01017132.1:26209-40589 GCA_014162995.1 Artemisia annua | reverse complement strand
TTTCTCAAGTTTTATATATCCCCGCGAAGGTATTCAAGTATACTTTAGGTTTTTCATGGTCTCGGCTAGTCTAAAAATCATGTAATCTCAGTTTTCATGGCTTGAAAATTGGGACAGTTTCATTGTTTTCAGAAAATATAGTTTTCGTCGTTAAATCTTGAAAAAGTCATATCTCCTTCGTTATACTCGTTTTTATCCCCGTTTTCGGCCATAGTTTCGTAATAAAGTGTATTTTCTATATTTTTACTCAAATCTTACATTCAACTTGCTGATTTTTCCCGAATTTGTGAAAAGTGACAGCCTTACATGAAAAAGTTTCAAAAGAGCATTTTCTAGTTTCCAAATTATACCAACCACTTTCAATCACTACAAAACCATTCTAACTCTACCACATTTTTGTCAAGATTACAATGAAACTTAGATGTTCATAAAAATGAAAGTTTATGACGTAGCAACTAGTTGTCAACTTAATATGTTCATGAAAATTTACAGACATGTACAAAGGTGATACTAATACATATGTAACCATGCAAATATAGTTTTAGGAAATGCAATAGCTCATGACAAAGTAGTATAAGGTTATGAAAATTAGCTTGGTGACTTACTTGTTTGTGATGGAATAAGAGTAGTAGCAAGATAATGAGACCCAAGTAGCACTCCAAAATACCAAATATATATATGTATTATATAACCCAATAAGCCTTGAATAAGCAAACCACTATATTTTTCTTGCTTTCTCTCCTTAGCCGAATTTTTGAACATATGTAGAAGTGTTTTTCTTAAGTTAAAAATGGATGAGCTAGGCATTCTTCCTTATATACCAAAATAATTTAGATGTTTTGATTAAATAAAAATATAAGTACGTGAGCATTAAATATGAAATCTTCAAAATTTCAAAGTGGAGGATTTGGTGGTGATGTATTCGGTTGAAAAACAAGGAAAAGTAAGGAGTACCATGCTTCCATTAATGCACTTGTCTATAAATATCTATGATTCATTATATTTATTTTGGTTTTGGTACTAATTTAGTTAAGATGTAGTAATAAAGAAAATATGAAATGTATAGGTAAATAAAAAAAAATAAATAAAGTGTAGACGGTAGGAAAAAAAATGCCATATTTGCATTTTAGTATGTATTGGGCATTAGTTTAGTAGTTAGCGTTAAATACACATAATTAAGTAGGCTTAGTAAAAGAATTATAAAAGTGCAAGATAAATTTTTGACACTTTTGTAGTAATTTAGGGAATGTGAGAATGTATTAAAAAAATAATCATTGGGAGTGTCGGGTACGTTGGGTGGTCATTTACATTTTGAAAAACTTTTATTAAATTAATAATCATAGTAACTAAAAATGCAAATGCCCTAGCAATTAAATGAGCATCGTAGCAATATCAATGTACTAAAATTATGTAGACCAAAATTTTGGTCCGGAGTTGTAGTGCACAATATAGTGTTTCTTGGTTACGCGATTTAACTAAAAAGTTATGCGTAAAAAGTATTATTGTAAATTTCAAAGTAATAAATATGAGTTTAGTAAATAGTATTGATTCAGAAAATAGCGGGTTGTGATACATATGTGCATAGATTATGAAATAAACAGTTGTGAAGTGAGGTGTTTATGCCAAAACTGCCATTTCTGGGCAGTTTTTAGGAATGTTTGAAAGGTCATAGTTTACAGGTTATAAGTTCAAATGACAAAAGGCCAACTGATTTGAAAAGTACTCCAGGAGTACTAACTTTTGTTCCTTGGAGTCCCAACTCCAGAACTGAGTCATTTGACGGGAAAATGGCCTCAAACATGGGTGTTTGCAAGTTTTCTGGGCAGAGTTAGAATATTTTCTAAGTAAAAGTGCTGTTAGAAATTTTAGTGAACCAATATCTTTGAAAATTCGTAACTAATTCGTTATAAGGCCGTTTATTGTGTTCTTTATATCCTCGAAATGGTGAGAAAGTGTACTAGCATATTTTCAACAGTTTGGTATGTTTTAACATGGTCTAACGCTCGTTTTTGGTCCATGAAATTCGTGCATCAGCACTACATTTTTCTGAAAAAATATATATTGTTAGTGTAACTTGTTTTTGGCATAACTTTTTCATCGTAAGTCCGTTTTTAGTGATTCAAGCGGCCATATTTTCGTCTTTGAATGTATTTTCTTGTTCTTGGGTCCAAAATTAGCCAAAACCTACTGAGTTTACCATATTTTGCAAATAGGGACAGTAGCTTTATATATAGTGTTTAAAAATGGTTTTTCATGGTTTATTCTTGTCCAAATCCATCACCAACAACAACAAAACATCCCTTAATCTACCATACACCTTCTTAGGGTGTCATGGGTTCCCTAGCATTGTTTTTCAATCATTTCTCCATAGGTTCAATTGTTTTTCATTTTAATGATAAAAATGATATAAAATATAAATATAGTGGTATAGATTTTTACATGCTTTTACATATACTATAAAAATACATGAACCATGATAAAATTTAGTGAAATTTATGAAAAGAATTTTATAAACTTACTTGGATGATATAGTGAATTTTTGGAAGAAAACCTTAAGAATCTATAGGTTTATATTTCAAAACCTTGTAATAGATTGCAAATACTACTTGTAAATAATCTTGGACATGAAAAATATATGGTTCTTCTTGTTCTTGTTGTTTGGCCAATCACACAAAGAAGAGAGAAAGGAGAAAAGAAATTTTTGATCTAAAATTATAAAGTTACATGTATGTGTAAAAATGATGTGTACATGGATTATATTGGTGAAATTTGGAGGGAACATGTGTCCCTAGGTGCACCAAAACCGGCCACCTAGGAGGGGTGATGGGTTTGTGTAAGTTTTGTGCAATATTTTGTTTACGGGGTATCGTTTAGTGTATAGTTTTGAGCGGTTAAGCGTTATCGGGTACCGGGTTAATTAGAAATAAATTCTAACGGGACTAAACGGGATATAACAAAGTTGTAAAAATTATAAAAATATAATTTTTGTAAACATTAGGTATTTTGATAGTTATTACTTTGTTGGTACAATTTTTGTTATATATAAGTACAAGTAATGGTTTAGTATTTGGTAACTTACCAAAATATATAATATATAGTTTAATAAACCTTAGTGGAAATGTAACTAATATATAAATTTACTAGTGTCCTAGTGGAATTTGTTTGGTGTATTGGTTAAAAACTATAATCATATGTTATTATTTATTTAGAAATAAATAAATAAATGTAACGTACTTGAAATTATATATTCTACGAGTGGGATAGAATGCAAATGATGTCGTGATGAATTGTAGACTAACCCTAGTCTATGAAATGTATAATGTATGATGTCTCATGATAATGTGACTTAACCTGCCCGTTTCGTCAAATGAATATCTGTAAACCTAGTTTACGTGAAATGATGAATTGAAATTGGTGAATAATGAGTTGTTGAGACTTGGGAAAATGACCTGAAATTGCGAATTGTGACATATTAGACTTATGAGTGTGTTGTTCTACATTGGTTATGTCTAATGAGTACATTCCTGGTGCAACTACTTTAGTGTTGACAGATTTTCCTTTTTCAAGTTCACGTATTTTCTCTTTCAACTCAATGATAATGTGCTTTTTATCTTGAATTTCACTTTCGAGCTTTCCGTTTGAATAGAGATAGTTATCTCGACTCTTTTGCCAATAGTCTGTAACTTCTTCCAATTCTGCAATTTCCTTTTCATATTTTGAAATTTGACTTTTTAATTCCTCATTTTCTTTTTGAAAGGATGTGGAAGTGTTAAGACTTTGCATTTTTAGTTCGAAATCAAGACTTTGGTTTTGACACTATTCAAGCTTTTTGTTGAGTTGTAAAATCTCATTAGAAAGTTTGTTTTACACATCATCATTGTGTTGTCAGAGATGCATATTTTCATCTTTTAATGTCTCAATTTGTTTAGACAACAACTCGATATCATCACAGTGATCATCAACAAGCATAGAAGTACCAGATTCATAAAGAGAATTCATAATCACAGAAATTATATTAGTACTAAGAACATGTTCCAAGAGTCGATCAGCTTCTTTTTGTAAAAATTGATTTCGACATTTTTGGTTTAAAATTGCTTGTTCAGATTCTTGAAACACATGCATTATGGTTTTGACTTCCCTGTTAAGTTCCTGTTCCCATTTCTGAGCATATGAATGCAAGCGTTGAAGACTTGGAGAAAATTGTGTTTGTAACATTTCCCTTCTTTCTTTCGCAACAGGGGAAAGAAAGTTAGCAACGGTAATTTCAGAATTTTTAACAACAACATGTTCCATTGATTGAATTTCATTTGTGAATGATTTATAGTATTGAAATAAAGTAGAATCAGTTAACATGTTTAGCTTCTTTTGTAAATCGTTGTTACGTTGAAGTATAGTATCTAAGCACGTTTCATGATCTGCTTTAGTTTTGAAATGATTGAGTTGTGATTTACAATGCTCAAGTTCCTTTGTTAATGCCACATTTTTGTCTCTCAACTTTGCATTCAGTGCTTGACATTGGATATTTTGATTTTGGCTAGTCATAAGTAACATTTTCCATTCAGCGTCTGAATCAGTCAAAGGTGCATGTGGTTCAATGTGATCATTGTTATCATGTGCATTGTGCGTAATTGTTTCATCAAATGTAACATCTGGGTTTATTGGATCAGCATCAAATATAACCACTGTGGACATTTGATCAATTACATGAGTAGATAACATAGAATCAGATTGAACAACTTGTTCCTCGTCAGAGACAGAAGCAGAAGGAGAAACAATGTCATGTATCAGGCATGGATTAGAATCATCTACCTGATACTGATCATCAGTGTCATAGATAGGACTGGAGTCACTTACTTGGATTACCTGTGTGTCAGCCATCTGTAGCATAGCATCAGTTCCATCTAAGTGATCTTTGACAAAAGCATGAGAGACGTTGTTAGACACTGTGTGATCAAGCTCATGAGTAGAATTGTGTGCTTCATTGTGAAGTGCCGAGAGATATGCTTGCAGATAATATGCACTTCCATGAGATTTTGTAGATGTCTTATCCATATACGTAGTATCATCTTCAAGCTTTACTAGATTTTGCAGTGGTGATCCCAGATAGCTATGAAGTGTGATAGGTGGAGCAGGGAGAATGCTTTTCAGGAACTTTCTTTGGATACATGACTGTAGTAGCTGATTCATTCGGAGTTCATGGTATGACAGATGCATGAGTTCAAGACGTTTCCACATTTCATGAGCACTGGCGTCAAAGTCCATTTTAGAGTAGATGGAGTTTGGAAGGCCTAGTATGATGTACCAAACAGCTTGTTGATCAGCATCGTAATGAGCTAGATCAGAACCAGTCAAAGTGTCTTTACTTTGTAGTTCAATGAACCCAGTTGAGTCAGCAATGAATTTCATTTGACATGGTCCTTGAAGAATGGATTTTAGTATGAGATCAGCTTGTGGACGACCGTTAACCCATTGTAAGAATCGTCGTTTCCAAAAAATGTAGTTACCAGGTAACAACATAGGTGGATTTGTTTCATTACCAAAGTGTAATACATGACGAGGGTCGGTACTGTGACGTGGAGTATAAGGAGAGTTTGAGTACGGTAGTTGAGACATGATGAAAGACTTGTGTGTAAATGGATCTTGTAGAAGGTATAAGTGTTATGGCAATCCTTGAAAACTTTCCCAAGTGTGTTCTCGAAACTTTGTTGAAGAATATCTCGAAAAATAGTTTAAGTCCAAAGATCTCGAAAATTTTCAAGTTTCTCGAAAATTTACACTTTATCGAGAAAATTGAGCAAAGTTTCGAAATCTTTTAAAATTAAGAAATTAGCAAATTTCTCGAAAGATTAGGAAAAGATTTCAAAAATATTCCAAAGATCTCGAAAACATAAAGATTTCAAAAGGTTTGAAAAGATCTCGAAAGTTTTCAATATTTTCGAAAAAATTTCCCAAAATTATCGAGATTATACAAGCTCGATAATATCCAACGAGTCGAAGTGTTTTCTTTCTTATACAAGAGAGAAAAGCACTGAGTAAGCAACGGAAACACCTTAGGAGCACTGAACAAAGATCTCGATAGAAAGGGGTTTAAGGTTCTCGAAAACTAGGCAAAGTTTGGCAGATTTTGTTTTTGTAAAAAGCAAGCCAAGAACACGTTTTTAATCCAAGATTCTTGTACAACTAACCTTAAAATGATGAAATCTTAAAGAAAGTTGCAAACTTGAACTACTTTTCAAAAATTTAAAAATTCTCGAAAAATAGTACAAATTGTACGAATCTTAAACTTTTGAAAAGATTTGAAACTTTGTTGGTTGTTTTGAGTTTGTAACACAAGTTTGAGGACAAAGATGTGATAGAAACACGAAACAAACAAGAAAGTTGCAAGCTTTTGCAAAAATTAATGAGTAAAAACAAGGGTTTTGGTTCGTTAGCTACAAAAACAAAAAAATTACACCTTCTTCTAGCGATTGATACCACTTGTTAGGTCACCATATTGTAAACACAAGTATTGATTTGATAGAAATAAGATGAGAAATAGAGTTTGGTTGATTAGATCAAATGAGAAGAATAAAAGTGCAAGAGTTTCTTTATGATATTGAAATAACCAACAAGTTACATGATAACACAAGAGTCCTATTTATAGGTGAAGAGTAGGGCAACACTCCTCTCTTCCCTATCTTCTCTTATTCGTGGGCTTCTAGGCCCATTGGACGTTTCTTGGACTCTAAATGATTACATGAATAACTTAGATAAACTAGCAACCTATTACATGTACTGAAATAACCGAGACTTGATAAATGTTGATAAACTTAGATCCTAACATATACGTATGTAATTTCCAGTGATTGAGTGGAAAGTCCTGCCAGGGTCAACATCAAACAGCCCTGAAAGTAGGTCACTTTGGTAATCCCTTGTGGGTTACGCTTAGTGATCATAGCAGTTTCAGAATGGTCTATAGTCGTGGGGTGATCTCCAGCGACTCACCCAATCATTGATCTACTCTGGTAGATCTTGTAAGCCCTCTCGGGGGTATCCGGTTTGGGAACGACCTTGGTAAGGATTAGAAGGAATCTTCATACTATGCTGTTGACGATCTCTAATTCCGAACGTGTAAGTACCGGACGATTGCTAACTGTCTTATGCAGGAATATATGGCGGTTGTTGCTGATTGTAGAAAAGATGCCGAATCATCACCTCATGCTCACACTTCAACATCAAATTCAAAGATATCATGAACATAGAATGGGCTTCAACTATGCTTCCACAACTCTGATGCAGAAGATCATGATCTTGAAAAGTGTGAGCATGCCAACACAAAGATGTTCAAATCACATGGAGACATTTATACTCAAAGATGACTTGAAGATACTCATTTGGATGATGAACTTGAAGTAATGCTAAAGATCATCCTACACATTAAAACAAGTCATCTAGAGTCCTCTGCTGAATGCACAAAGTTCATGACAATGAAGAATCAAAGGCTACGAGCTACAAAGATATCGACAAAGATTTAGATGCTAGAGTTCGAAGTTTAATTTCCGGGGTGACCTCCCTTAGGGGGAGATTTTTAGGAATACGTTTTTCATATAGAAGACTCGGTCACCCCAAGTATTGTTTAGCATTATGTAGCTCGTAGTATTTATCATATTAGTTAGTACGTAGACTAGTATTAGTTAGTATTTATGGAGTCGGGTCGGGTCTTTACCCACTGTCAGCTCGATCCACAGCCTAGTAGAGGCACTTAGTATCTTGTAAGTATAAATACCCCTCACCTAGCAAGGGTGAGGGTTGGACCTTTCATTAGTTTAAGCTAATATACACAAAGTTTCTCTCACTAAAGACTCCCACATCTCTCTTCTTTCTCTCTCTAGATTTCTTGCTATTCGATCCATATAATCACAAGAACCATACGTGTTATGTTTGTAAGTATCCTACACCCTAGGTTTAAGAATTTTTCTATTGAGGCATGTAATAGGCTACCCCCTCGCGATATGTTGAGTGAGAATGATAAAAGGAAAGGGCTTAAATATCCCTATGAAAAGAATAAGAGATATTATCGCGAATGTTTAGAGCTAAACGATGACTATAAGAAAGATGAGGCAACAATTAGATGGCTCACACTCGGGTATGTGAGCATTAGTGACACTAGGTGATCGTTACTTTGAGTCTAGCTACAAGACTCGTATATAAAGAAAAGCGCTTCTTGGGAGGCAACCCGAGCTTTTTATTTGTTTGTTTGTTTATTTGCTTTTATTTGTTTCCGAATATATGTTTCATTCTTATTGTTTGTTGTTCATGCATCAAAATAAAATTGTAAAAATGCTTTATTTTGTTTTTAAATTTGTCTTAATCACATATAAATGTATTTTGCAAAAAGATAAGTGTAGGGAAGATCATATTTGTTTATAAGAACAAATTGAGCATGAACAATAACAATTATGATATGAACATATATATTAGTATTTTTTAGAGTCAAATGCTTGTATTGAGTCACAATGAATGTTTTACAGAATTTCGAGGTGTTAAAACTTAGATTTTTCTAGAAATTTTCCAGAAATAAAATATAAAGAATTCTGTCAGATCATGTCTGATGGCGTCAAGGGTTACAACCTGACGGCGTTAAGTGTTATTTCTGAAAAAATTTCCAGGTTTTGTTTTTCTGCTGGAATTGTATAGTTTCATAAAATCTTTAATTTTAAAACACCAGAAATCTGTAAACATTTAATTTGCAAGCATTATATCCTGTTAATCCTAGAAGACAATATAAGATATATATTTGTTCTTTTCAAGGATTTAAACTTTATGTAGATTATACCGCTAATTTTATGCGAGGTTTCGTGTTTGTTTTCTTAGCTCTTTACAGGTTATATTGGACAAGAAGATGATTATATTTCAGGAATGAAGCTTTTCATGTTCATTTTCTTAGAGGAGGATTTAACCATGTCACCACACCATACATACCGAGCGAATCAGGGGAGTATTAGTTTCTTTCATTCTCATTTATTTTTACTTTTACATCTTTTATTTGGAACATTGGGGACAATGTTCGATTTAAGTGTGGGGAGGGTAAATTGGGATACCTTAGAAACTATAACTCCACTTGATTTTTGTTTTGTTCAATAGTGAATGTGTAATAAAGCTAAGAGAAATATTTGTTAGGGTAATTTTAGCATCAAATTTAAAATGTTTTACAACATATAGTAGTGAAACTTTAGTCTTAATAAGCGTCTCATGGATAGGAATTATATGACTAGCACAAAAACCGTACCACTCAAAAATTTCCACCCCAAATATGTGAGGTTTGTCTTTAGATCTTTAGGAAAAAGCATTCATTGTTAGTACTTGTGAGTGTACCAGTAGTATTTAGATTCTAGAACTTGCGTTTGTGATGCATCCCGAGACCGCTAGTGAGACTACATTCGTGTAGTTAGGATTTACTACATGATAAGAGGCATTAGGATAACCCTTGTTTTACACCTGTATTTAATTACGTTGACTTCATTGGTCAAGTAATTCTCCCACACCTTTGCGTTGTACTCATTTTTAGTACATGATACCCTTAGTACACCCCTCAGAGCCTATCTTTTCGTTTCTAACTTTAAGCGTTTTACTTAAAGGAAGAATTTGTTTACAATCCACGCCAAATTTACACCCAAATTGCCTTAGCCTACCTTGTATGCACTCATATTTAGTGCATTATTGTTACATGTTTAAACCATTAGCTAATTGTCTAATTGATTACATGGTTGCTAAGTCGAGTCATATCTTGTACATATTGTTTTGGGATGATTGGGACTCATGGGTAAAGTACTAGTGTTACGGAGTAATGGGGAAGAACATCATTTATTACCCCCATATATGCATTAATGTTTTAAAGTACTCCAAGTGTACGTTAGGAATACGTTTTTTTGTATAAGAAAGATTCGGTTACCCCTGATATGATTAAGCATTGATTAGCTCGTAGTAGTTACAATAGTTAGTTAAACGTAGTTTAGAAGTAGATTAGTTCGCGGAAGAAGGACGGGTCTTTACCCACTGTATACCTGATCCGCAGCCCAAGTGGCACGCCCTAGTGGCAAAACTCTTGTACATATAAGCCCTCTCCATCCTTGGAGAGGGTAAGCCTTCTCTCATAATTCTATTTTCTTTTTTTTGGTTTTCTCTCAAGGCTTCATCTCTTTGTCTCTCTAACTTTCTCTCTCTACATTTCTTTCTTCTTTTTCTTACTTGCAACGAACCAAACCACAAGTATAAATGAGTTTGTGATGTTATCTAGTATCCTACAATTGGTATCAAGAGCCATGGTTATATCCTAGGGATCATAGGACTTGTGGTGTATGCTTTGTTTTGGTTTCTACTAGTTTAGGGTGGTTTTTACTCATTTTGGAGCTTGTTCATGGTGATTCTTGTGTTCTTTCTTGTACTTCTAGGATTAGAAAGGTTAGATTCATCTAGTTTATCAGTTGGTTGGACTAAATCTAAGGTTTGAGTAGTGTACGAGTTGGTTTGGAACTTGGTTCTTGGCAGCGGTTTGTTCCTCGTTAAAACCTTCTTAGCAGCGGTTAACTTGGGGTTTCAGCGGTTAGTGATAGCGGTTAGTACAAGTAGTGGAGCGAACATTACGCTGTACTTTGTACTGTTTCAGCGGTTAACTGCCAGCGGTTTACTAATCAGCGGTTAAGTTATTAGCGGTTACTCTTCAGTGGTTACTTTGCTAGCGGTTACTTTGTCAGCGGTTATTATTATCAGCGGTTTGCTATCACAACGGTTACTTTGTTCGCGGTTACTTCCAACAGCGGTTAAGTGTCAGCGGTTAAGTCTTAGCGGTTAAGTTTCAGCAGTCATTACATCAGCAGTTTACTCTTCAGTGGTTACTTTACTAACGGTTACTCTGTCAGTGGTTAATTGTCAGCGGTTACTGTACCAGCGGTTTACTTATCTTAGCGGTTTTCCTGGTTGACTTTAGTAAAATCCCGGGAAAGAATCGATTTCTCGGTTTAAGTCACATGTGTTGTAAAATCCCGTCTAAGACCTTGTCATCATGACTACTGTAACATCTATTGATGATATCCAAGCTGCTGGGTCTGACACTCGACCTCCAATGCTAGAAAGAACGGACTATGAGTCTTGGTCACAAAGAATTCGCTTGTATTGTCAAGGCAAAGAAAATGGGGAGAACATTCTGAGATCAATTGATGAAGGGCCGTTCCAAATGGGCACTACCAGAGATGTTATCTCCACTGGTGATGATGGGACAGTCACCCTTGGAATTGACAGACCTCGTACGTACAATGATCTGAATGAAGCTGAAAAGAAACGATATGATGCTGACATTCGTGCTTCAAACATTGTGGTACAAGGGCTACCAAAGGACATATACAAACTGATTAACTTCAACACTGAGGCCAAAGCTGTTTGGGACAATGTCAAAATGTTGCTAGCTGGTTCAGAATTAACAAAGGAAGATCGTGAGTCTCAATTGTACGATGAATTCGAGCACTTTAAGATGAACCCTGGTGAAAGCATCAATGATTACTATGTCAGATTTCACAAGCTTGTGAATGACATGAGAATGAACAGAATGACAATGCCCAACATCCAACTCAACTCAAAGTTCGTCAATAACATGTCACCAGAATGGGATCGATTTGTCACGGCTGTGAAGCTAAACAAAGGACTCAAAAACACCAACTATGAGCAACTCTATGCTTATTTGCAACAACATGAGAAACACGCCATGTATGATCGTCAGCTAAGAGAAAAGTTTTATCCCTCAAATGATCCTCTTGCTCTAATCTCCAGTGCTCAAGGTATCAACCAATTCTCAGCTGACTTAATCAACCCTACAATCACTACTCAAGCAATACAGAATCAGCCTTCTCTTGGTCAAGCCTCAATGCAATCATCAAGTGTCAAAACCAATTCACAAGAATCGGGAAAGTCCTACATGGACAAGAGAATTGATAATCTCTCCAATCAAGTCTCTCTACTGGTTCAACACTTCAGAAGCACTCTTCCTCAAACCAACAATCAACTCAGAACCTCATCTAATCCATGTAATCTTGCTGTTGTGGAAGATGGGCGTGTTGTGGTTCAAGGAAGAAAAAATGTCCGAGGAAATGCTCATAACAGAATGGGAAATGGCAATCAAGGACAAGGAAGGCAAATCAAGTGCTATAATTGTGGTGGGCTAGTTCATATTGCAAGAAACTGCACTGAACCAAAACGTCCTCAGAACTCCGACTACTTCAAAGATAAGATGTTGTTGATGCAAGCACAAGAGAATGGTGTGAAATTGGACGAGGAACAACTGCTCTTTCTTGCTGGTGATGAAGGAAACTCCTTTGATGCTGATGTGGATGATCAACCAGTCCAGGATCTTGCTCTAAATGACCCGAACATCTTCCAGGCTGAAGATTGTGATGCATTTGATTCTGATGTTGATGATGAACCTACTGCACAAACCATCTTTATGGCCAAGCTTACATCTGCAGTCACATCGGCAAATCAATCAGGATCTTCCAAATCATCCATCATTTCTGAGGTACTCGATGAGGTTCATCAAACTATGAAACAAGTGCCATTCCAACGATACTCGATGAGGTTCATTAAACTAGTATTGTCACGCCAAATGTTGTTGGTTTGAAAAACACTAATGTTTCCACAAAACAACAACATATGGATAACAATAAAGAGTCTGATAAATCTAGTAGAGCATCTGAAGATACACATGTTGACGATGTGATGCACAATCAAAGGACTCATAACGAAGTAAAACACACCGACACTATTGATTCAAATTCTGCTGATATGGGTAATAGTAATGTTGTCCCATATGAGCAATACTTGAAACAAAGTGTCGAGACTGCTTTACCAAGTGATGACTCTTCCGTTAATAATGATACTTGTGAATATGATGAATATACTGCTATTATACCTGATGACACCTTAACCACTAGGATTAATATTCTCAAAGATCAGGTGAATATGTATCAACAATGTGCAAAATTTGAGTTAACTGAACGTGAACAGAAAATGAATTGGCAAATGTGTACATATATTACCAAGAGGAATTTAAAGGAAGAAGAGTTAAGAGGGGAAATAAAATCTTTGCAAAATCAAATCGATCAAACTGTTAAACAAAAACAGGAGATTCAAAACAAGGTCAACACACTAAAATTAGATTTTCAAAGCAGAGAAACCAAACTTCTAATTGATTTTTCCCAATTAAAGGCCTTAAAGAACAAGCTTGAAAACAAATTGTACACACAGGGCCAAACCATTCAAACTGCTCAAATGATGCATAAGCACATTAAGCTTCGTGATAAACATAGTGATAAGGATACAGGTGTTCCTAAAACTAATTATCTTAGGAGCGTTAGTGCCTCTCAACCTGCCTTATATGACTATAATGTGATGCTTAAGCCCAATCATGAATCCCCTGATGTGCGTGATACTGAAGAGATTGTTGAAATTGAAACAAAAAATAGGAAAAGACTTGAGGATAAGATGAAGGATCCCATGTGCATAGCAAATCGTGTTAATATCAAGCCCCATAACTACTATGAGCAGAACCGATTAACTGTCTTTGTGCCCCAAACTAGGTTAACCCCTGAACAGATTTTTTGGGCTTTAGATATGGAAAAAATGAAAGCTGAACTTCTTATGGATACCACTCCGCTTAAGTTTGCTAAACCCACGGTGTATCCTCCCAATACACCCATGAACCTAGTTCAGATAGCACTTCCCACTTAATGTAAAACTCTTCCCCTTAGGAATAATGCGATGTGATTGATAATAAATGTGATGCGATTGATTCCCAGAAACCTCCGTGTTTAGATTCGCAATATCTTCAACTTCAAAATGTCATTAACGATTTGAAATACGAAAATGATTGTTTTCAAGCTGAAAACTCTAAAATCAAACAACATTACAAAGAGTTACATGATTCGATGAAGATCATGCGTGATAAAAACAATGAAAAGATAACTTCTTTGCTCAAAGAAAATGAGAATCTAAAGACTCAGGTGAAAGGGAAAACAAAAAGAACTGATGCTGATGCCATTAATATTCCTCTTCCCCTTAGGAATAATGCGTCTGTTCACAGTGAGTACCTGAGGTATCTCAAGGATTGCCTAGAATATTCTTCCTGCGAAACTATTGAAGAGGTTAGAATAGTGACCCTGCGGACATTGGCATCCGTGATGTGTATTATCTCACCAACAGATCATATGAGCTTTTAGATTATGCCATTGGTAACATGTCCTAAAGCTGTTTGCATGCGTGATAAGTCTAATGATTTTCTCCTCTAAGGTTAAGAACAAGCATGTTGCCTTTAAAGTGCCCATAACATCACCCAAAACATAACACATCAGATACC
>LBNU01017132.1:0-12449 GCA_014162995.1 Artemisia annua | reverse complement strand
TAGAAACCGTGAATTGATTTTGACTCAGATCTGACTCATGAATTGATGAAACACAAACGTTAGAATTCGAAAGGATTTATCCAAGTAGAAAGTACCGTTTCGAGAAGATCTCCTTAGATGTATACTTTGACGGGTCTAACTTCCTTTTTAAGGAATGTTAACAACTTCAAGTTAGTTATTAGGGTATATGTCTATTAAGAGTGAATCAATTCAAAAGTGCAACTCACCCCGACATGTGCAAATTTCTATCTAAAACCTATGAGCACATGTTAAGGGGGAGCATTTGAAAAGTGATAAAACTCTCAAAGTGTTAACAAAATGTGTTTCTTAATCATAAACACTTTGAGAGAATTTTCAAAGATTTGGTTATATGGCGATTGTGGAAAGATACCAAAAGACCGACCACTTTAATTTAATGCATGGAGTTATAAGGATGGTAAGGTTAGGTATATGCTCCCATGATCCACCAAAATCGGAGGGATCTTCCCAGGGACAATCCAATAGATAGATTAGAAGTCCTTAGGAAAGATTGCAAAAAAGGAGAAAAGTGAGAAAGGGAAGAGTGCCGACTGAGATTGAGCTAGGACTGGAACAAACCCAACAAGGTTCTAGTAATGAAATCTCGGTAAGCACTGAAGGGGTTGAAGAATTAAAAAGAAATGAAATGAGAAAGGGTGAAAAGAAATAGACCTCCAATTATTCAACCTTAGGGCAGAAACCGGGTTCTATTCATATGCTACTGATTGTTACTAAGGTAACATCGGTATTGAAGAAAAGACGTCATGGACCCAGTGACGCACTGCACTAAACCTTCCAGCCACTCAAGTTCTCTTAAAAGAGCTTGTTTCATTCTCACGGGGAACCGGTGTAATCTATCGACTTGTCTCTTAGAGCTAGTTGATATTGAAACAGGAGACCCCTCCCTAGTCTCCGTATAGGATAACCAATGTGCACTTATCGAGTCTAGAGCCACGAGATGCATCAAAAGATCTCATAGGAACATTTGATACTTCTACACTAGTTGTTCAACATTAAGGACACCAGCTGTAATATTTTGAGTCCTATGCAGATCTTAGCAATCAGCCAAGAACACTTATGAGGGAACATACATAAGTATTTCCCAATGATTGAGTGTAAACTCCTGCCGGGGTCAACATCAAACAGCCCTAACAGCAGGTCACTTCGGTAATCTCTCATAGATTACGCTTAGTGTTCACGGTGGTGTTCCAAATGGTCTACAGTCGTGGGGTGATCTCCAGCGACTCACCTAATCGTTGGTGTACTTCGGTATGTCAGTGAAAGCCCTTTCGGGGGCATCCGATTAGGAACGGCTTTGGTAAGGATTAGAGAAAGTCTTCACACTATGCTGTTGACGATCTCGAAGTCCGAACTTGTAAGTGCTGGTATGTTTATTACTAACCAAGTTTTATGCAGCTCAACATACCGAACTTATCATCATCCACCACCATCACTCCAGTTCCACATGCTCATACCAACCACTAAAAGGAGCTTTCAGACCAATTCAACCATGGAGATTCACTCAGCAAAGTGGTTATAAGCATGTTGGAAATGCGTATTCCCACCAGAATCAAAGAAGATGACGATTTGTGCTGATTGCTGAAAAGATGCCGATTCATCATCTCATGCTCACACTTCAACATCAAGTCTAAAGAAATCATGATCATGGAATGGGCTTCAACTATGCTTCCACAACTCTGATAAAGAAGATCATGATCCAGAAAAGTATGAACATGACAACACAAAGACAATCACAACATCACAAAGAGACACTTCCACTCAAAGATGACTTGAAGCTACTTAATTTGGATGATGAACACGAAGAAATACCAAAGATCATCCTACACATCAAGCAAGTCATCTAGAGTCCGTTGCTGAAAGCACAAAGTACTTTACATTGAAGAATCAACAACTACAAGCTACAAAGATATCGACAAAGATCTCAATGCAAGAATTCAAGATTTAATTTCTGGGGTGACCTCCCTTAGGGGGAGACTGTTAGGAATACGATTTTTCTTATAGAAGATTCGGTCACCCCAAGTACGATTAAGCATTGTATAGCTCGTAGTATTTATAATAGTAATTATTACGTAGATTAGTATTAGTTAGTATTCGTGGAGTCGGGTCGGGTCTTTACCCACTGTCAGCCCAATCCACAGCCTAGTAGAGGCAAGCAACACCTTGTTCATATAAATAGCCCTCTCCCTCCTTGGAGAGGGTTGGACCTTCTCATAATCTATTTTCGTTTTTTTGGTTTTCTCTAAAGGTTCCCATCTTTCTCACTCTACTTTCTCTCTCTAGATTTCTTTCTTTCTTTTCTATAGTATTCGATCCATACCACAAGTTGATCCGCGTTATGTGTTAGTTAGTATCCTACAGGTGCATAGAAAGTGTATAGGAGACATAGTATAGTCGTGGTTGAATGAATTGAACGTGTTATGACGTACGCGGATAACTTCCGACGAAGTTAATTAGTTAAAATAGAATAGTTGAATAATAAACTATTAAAATAAATGACATGAAATTTTAGAAATGTCACAATATGTTATTCGAATTCGTACGCCTATGCACATTTGATTTGGCCTTCGTATTCGCGATTCATACAAACTACATATGGAACAAAAGGCACCATCTCATTCTTTGCACTCAAAAGAATCGAGATCAACTAATATCTCAACCTAATACGTACAAATGAACAGTAAACAAGGAGCAAAGCGTAGCAAGGTCACAACTATTTCCAAACATACCAACTCTAGTCACATTGTGTAAAATGAGTTGCCATTGATCCCATTGAGTTCTAAACTCTCTAAAATGACTCACAAAGTGTTTCTAAGCAACTCGCAACTCTCATGACTCACAAACGTGCCCTAAATCAATTCATGTGACTTGATATATATTCAAACGTGTACATAAAAACTCATAACATGCACAAGCCTACCTGAGACCTTCTAAAGCATTTAGAAACTCCTCAATACTTATTTTAAGTCATTCTATATAAGCTAAACACAACTCTAAGCTTCCAAGGACTCACAACAAGTATTTCGACCTATAACTGAATATTTTTGGTCACGTTTATTCTCATTTGGACTCCTAAGCGTACCACAACTTCTACAAACTCTCTCGAGGACGTTTATAGCCAAATGATGATGTCTTAACATCACCACAACATATACAAACCACTAATCGATCACAAAGTGACCATTTGGTCACGTTAACATATCAAACGGACCCTTTGTTATTTTTACAACAAAAGGCGACCTCAACACTTCAATAGTACTTCCTTTCACCTGCTAGTTTGCTACTCGAATTAAATCTCACGTCTAGAAGCTCTATCCTAGTCACCATATCAAACCGACTCCAAATAACACTTGGGATAGAAACTTAGATCCAATCAGGCACTCTACTTCCCTCCCCCTACGCTCCTACTCGTTATCACCTTCCAAATATACTCTTTGTCTCTTCAACTTGTCCCTATCCATCGTATACACTCTCATGCAAAGGAAACTCACGTAGAACTCATACACAAACACACACAAACACTCTCTTGTTCACTGCCTTGTATCGAGAAAGAAAGAAGAAGCCACAAGATATCCTAAGCTCTCACAAGCTCACCTTGAGTCTCTCCTAGATCCTTGGTGTGCCATCTATCAAGCTACAAGCTCACAAGACCCTCACCTTGCTTCCACAGCTCGTATACATCCCACCTTTGAAGGTGTAGTAAGTGTTTTCAAACACTTAGTTATTTTTGCAACTCATTTCATGTTTTTCAATTCGTGTACATCACCAACACTTTAGCTTGTTTACACCTAGGTCTCGTTAGCTTTGTGCCTCACAAAAACACTCACTCACATCCCAGTATACGTATAAATGAAGATATGAACTCTCTATAAGCTTAGCATAATCCTAAGACCATAAAAATCACACCTTTACACGTTAACATGACATATATCGAAAACAGTTAAAATACACTAATTATTTACAAATGATTTTCTCACTTTCTTTTGGTCTCGTTATTCGATATCCATACGTATAACCTACCCATATTTTTGTACCAACTGATTCTATGGAACCTCAACAAACAAGCTACACAAAGCTCACTTTCTCATAAGCTTGTAGAAGCTGTCTCAAAAGCCCAAAGCTTGGCTACCTCACACGTTCACAGAAACATTAAAATACATAATTCGTTTTGGCCTGTTTCACAGCCCAACAACACCCACTCTCACTTTCGCAAGGCCCACTATGAGCCCATGAACCACCAAACCCAGTTGGAAGCCCACTGAACCCACAGAAGACCCAATGGGTCTTAACAGATCACTTCAGTCCCAATAACACTTAAATAAACTAATAATAAGCTTTAAGCTCCTATAAGCTAACTGATAATCTACTACCATTTTTTCTAAGCTTCTGGTAACTTAATAAACTACTTGGAATAAGGTCATAAGCTAAAATGGTATTTTGGACTAAAAATGTAAAAGAGTACAAAGTCTAGGGACAAAAACTGTCAACTGTGGAAAATAAGGGTTGAAACTGTAAATTTTGTAACTTAAGGTTACTAATAGTAAATATAAATTATTTTGAGTCACTTGTGTAAATTTGGAGGTATAAGGATCTAAAATAAACATTTTATACATAAAGGACTAATTTTGCAAAGCTTCTAAACTATAAGGACAAAAACTGTAAATTCTACAAACTTAGTGTTAAAACAGTATATTTAGAATATTTTTGTCATTATTAGACTATTTTGATATTATGGGTACTAAAAATGTAAATAAACATTTCATAAGGACTAAAAGTGTTAACTTTCAAAGTACAAGGACTAAAAGTGTAAATATTGTAACAATAGATTCAAAACTGTTATTTTGACAAAGTAAAGTTAGAAATGGAATAATTATAAACTTGGGGTACTTAAATGTCATATCTATAAACATATGGATTAAAATGTAAACTTTACAAAGTATAAGGGCTAAACTTGTATTTTTCCAAACATAAGTGGAAATGATTATTTTAATGACACTAATTAAAAAAAGTAAATATTTGAGAACTAACTAGATAACAAAAGATCACCTTTCACTAATCAAACTAATATGTCACTTTCACACAGCTCAAGGACTTAAACTGTAAAGTTTCACTATTAAGGTTTAAAGTGTAAACCTTTGGAAACCCTAAGGGTTATGGACTAAAACTTTCATCAAGATCGTGGAACATAATGAACACTCAATTCACTGAAACACTATACCCTGTAAGGGTATACAACTCTATAAGTCTGGCACGACTTATCATCAACACACATAAAGACAAGATAATATTAAGTATAATATTATTTTTGAACCTTAAGCATTATGCACAAATGCAAACCACCCCACTACAAGAAACTGAGGTTTCTCATATTATCTAGGTTGCGTGTTGAAGCCATTCACCAGATGCACTTGACATTACTTGTTTGCCTACCTTCACCACTCATCTGAGGTGAGTCTATAGTCCCACTTTTTACATGTTTTACAAACTATATGCTGGGGNAGACACTGTGCCAACTTGAAAGTCCTTCTATCATGAACCTTAGTCACTTGCGAGTTAACGCGAATACTGTGAATAGATCTATTGGTGCTTGACAGACCCATTTGTTCTAGCCGGAATTTGGTAGACAAATGCACTTTATTTGATACACTAGGAGAAATGGCAATGTCCTACCCAAGGGCCCCCTTTATACTATGTTGATGTCCTTATGATGGCTCACATACTTATTAACGTTGTGTTCATGAGACTTATGGCAATAAGCATACGGAACAAACAACTGATTACTTATGAAATACTTGGAATGTGTTCAACTACTTTTAAACTTAAACACTATTGATTCACTCAACAATTTTGTTGACTTTTTAGCATGTTTATCTCAGGTAACTGAAGCAAGCTCAGGAGGCATGGAGTGGGCATTTGACCTTGTGTCGGTGGTGTAACAATAATAAACAGTCACTTTCAAAACATCAATGTGATGTAATAACTATTGAACATCCTTGCATTTGAATTCAATAATATAAACTCAAAAACGTCTGTTTGAGTCATTTTCTATAATTATGACTGTGATCCTCTACGTAACACCCAATTAAGACTTCCGCTATTAAAAACAAAATTTTGGGGGTGTTACACCACTTCACCATAGAAAAGTTCGGAGGAAGTTAGGGAGCAGGGAGAACGAAGTTCAACCAAGCATACAAGACATCTTCCATGTGAGAATTCACGATTCAATCATAAGTTTATTCATTCTTAGTTTTAGTATCGAATTTATGTTTTCATTAAATATATTAAACATCCATTTTGCTGCATTTATTTACATGAGTGTCTAAACACCTTTGGTGCTAGCCTCATTATGAAATTGTTGTTACCATGATTTAGTTTCTTGCATTTATTATCGTTTTATTTGTATACTTTCTTAGCATGTCTTAGGACACTCTAGTTTTGGTAGTATTGATGTTTGGTAGTTCCTTGAAGCTAGGCTATTTGATAAGATGATCCATAGTGGATAGGGTATGTTTTGGCGATAGAAATATCACCATTTATGTGGAAATTCTAATAAACGACCACCTACCAAAGAGCTTTGCTTAAGAAGCTAGAGGGGATGTAAGATCCGAAAGGCCGTATCCCGTTAGACTATTCTAAGTTAGTAGAGGAACTTCACGACTCTTGCACCTCGTAGGCAAAGCGACCATCCGAGGAACTCTTGCCATGTTTTATTAGCAAGAATAGGGGAAGGTGTAAGATAGGGTAGGCAATTTGATAAGATGAGTCTATCGACTTAAACCCACAGATAAAACGATAGGATGCATCAATTAGAAAACTTGTCATGACAATAACAAGAGTAGTAATTAGGATAACACTATTCTTCTCATCTGAATTACCATCATTTATTTAATTGTTTTTATTATTTTATTGCATTTCCGTAGTTTAATTAATTAATCTTTAAAACCCCTTTTTAATTTAGTGACACTAAAACTTAGATAATTTCCGCACGCATAGCTCTTGGGACGACCTCGGCTTTACCATTTAGCTATACCATACACGACGGGGGTACACTGCCTGATAGTGCATTAGGTAGACCTTAGGTAAACGATATTTAATAAATATTAAAACCTGGTCAGAAATCCTGCATCAAGTTTTTGGCGCCGTTGCCGGGGAGCTAATTAGGATTTTATTTAAGTTTTGTATTTTATTTTTATTTTTTTAATTTCTCACGATTTCTTTTCAAGTTTCAGGTACTATGCCTGATATCAATATCGATGCTCTTACTCTCGAGGAATATCTAGCTCTCACACGAGAAGAACAAGGGCTTGGTTTGGTTAGGCCAGCTATTGGAGCAGATGTGCAATTCGAAATCAAGAACCTATTCATAAGGGAGTTGCGGAAAGACCCCTTTTCAAGAAGTAAGACTGAAGATGCTCACAAGCACATTGACAATGTTCTATACATTGTTAGTTTGTTCAACATTCCAGGAGTGTCCCACGATGCAATTATGCTTCGTGTTTTTCCTATCACACTCACAGGAGCAGCCAAGAGATGGATTGATAGGTTACTAGCGGGGACTGTCAACACTTGGGATCTCTTGAAGAAGCAGTTCATCCAAAGGTATTGCCCTCCTTCAAGGACGGCAAAACAGCTTGAAGATATTCATAACTTTAAACAGGATGGAAACGAGACATTGTACCAAGCTTGGGAAAGGTACAGTGATTTACTATGCAAATATCCTACTCATGACCTCAATAAACAACAGATAGTCAATATCTTCTACATAGGAATCAACATGTCTGATGAGTGTGTAAATACTCATCATTTTTGTCCCATCTGAACTGCAAAAACATTTAAAAACACTCAGAAATGCCTAAAATGCAGAAAATATCTCTGGATTATGTTTTTATATGTTTCAGGTGCAAAAGGATTGAAAACAAATGAAAAATGAACAAAGTTTGCATAATCGGCAGAATCAGTCCCTAAAATTTTAGAAATTGTCAGAATTGGTCTCTAGAAGATTTATTTTGAAGAAAAGTCAACAACAGTCCCCCAGGAATCAAGGAATGACATTTGTGGCACTTGGAGTATAATTTTCATGAATTGGCAAAACCGGCTCCTCAAGTTTCAATTATGGCAGAAATGGTCCCTGGATGTTAAATTTTGGGAAATAAACATTTAAGGTCCTTTGGTAAATGAAAGTTGGCAAGTTTGGTCCTTGTAAACAACTTTGGGAAAATCACAAATCAGGCCCTTACACTTTCAGCAGATTACATGTTTAGTCCTTGTGGTTAATTAAGCCTAAACAACCAAACGGGCCTATTATTAACACAAGCCCACAACATACACCCTTTGTTTATTGCTAAACCCATACATAAACCCTTCCAGCCCACTCCCATCACCAGGCCCAAATATAAACCAAACCACACCCCGTATATACTTCCCAGGGTCAAACTTTTGTTTGACCATCTCTTCCCCCTCAACCACTTGGCCTGCACACTGATATCCACACTCAATCTCTCCATCACTTCTGCTCACTATCCCATCCCTTGTCTTCCCCCAGCCTCCACAACATCCAAATATCATTAATTGGTCCACAAAACCCCACAAGTTAACTGCCAATTGCTAAATCTTTTTTTCCGCATAACCAAATAAATGGCCAAGATTGACTTCAAGCATCCAATGGTTTCACAATAGAAGTGGGATTTGACAGAGACCCACCTTGGTCCTTATAAGCAAGAAAAAGAGAGAGAAGATGGGGATACTATTAGTAGTTAGTTTAGCTTAAAAATGTCGTTTAATGTATTTATCTCTTTTAGTGCTAAATTCAGTTTTTTAAGTGTGCTCTCAGCATTATATAGTGTAATAGAAAAGTTATTTAACCTATAATTCCAAGTTTCTTCCAAATTTATGTTTTGTACAATTTTAGTAAATTTCTACATTAAGTGCTTTAAAAGTTATAATGTTGTCTCCAATGTTCATTTGAAGACTCACTTAGCTCTGTGATAAGCTTCCCTAAGCCTCAATAAGCATAAAAAAGGGTAGCATAAATTCTTAAAAAAAAAAAAAAAAAAAAAAAAAAAAATCCAAAATGAAGAAGAAGCAAATTGTGGAAGCATGGTATATGATGGATAGCTTGGTTTAGAGCTTCAAGGGAAGCATTAGGACAGGAGGAAACTTATTGGTTCTTTGTTTTGAGCTCACTGGACTATTGTAAGAAATTTTCATATTTTGCAGTTACTATTCAAGCGCTTATTTCTCTCTTAGTTAATGCTTGTTTTTGCTTATTCCAGTTATTTAATGCTTATTATATCTAAATGGTAGCCTATATAGGGGTGGTTTTCATATTTACTCATTCACTATCACAATTAGGTTAAACTAGCTTTTACCATTTGCTTATTGGAAACTGCTTTTCATTGATTTCTTTTTGCTTAATATGTCATATTATAGCTTAGGAAGTCTCTGTGTTTCATGATCGTTGCGATCTAGCAAGCAAGCTTGTAAACCACGAGTCGTAGTCCCAACGAGGGTTGAATTGACCTCGTCACTTAAAATCGTGAGTTATGTGATGTGAATGGGATTGAAAGATGATGTTTTGTTTTTAATTACGCTACGAAACTTTGTTTAAAACTTAATGAAAGTAAAAGCGTGTTTAAAGTAACTAAGATAAATGAGAAAGGTAAACATAAAAGAAAGAAAGTAAGATTAAACAAAATAAAAGAAAGAAAAGTAAATAAGAAAATAAAGTTTGTTTTTGGTTTTAGATTTAATCAACGGAAGTAAAGAAAAAGAAAAATGTCTAGAGGAAAATAAACTAAGAGATAAGAAAAATAAACTAGGTTAAAAAGAAAGTAAACTAAATAAAACTTAAAAGATTTTTAGAAATTTCGGCGGAGTTTCGTTTAGGAATGAACCAAACAAAACTCCACTCGATGAAACGATTAAGTGAATAAAAGCCTAGCTCGGCTTATGAAAGAAATAAGAGATGCAATCTAGAAAACGTAACTCGACTCAAAAGAAAACTTAACTCGACACAAAAAGACTCAAACTCGCTATGTAGATATGACCATACTCGCTAACCATGTTGACCATTACTCGCTAACTAAAAAAATGTTCCATACTCGCTAACGTACAATAAGACCAAACTCGCTATAACTAGTACTCCAAACTCGCAAGAATCTAGACTAAATGGAACTCATACTCGCTAACAAAAGACTAATACTCGCTAAAAACATTGTCATACTCGCTAAACACAACAAGAAAAACCATACTCGCAATAATTCACTCATACTCGCTAACCATATATGCTACTCGCTAATCAGAAACATCCCATACTCGCTGGAATAAAGACCCTACTCGCTAGAAAATTTTGATACTCGCTATTCATATACACTACTCGCTAAACCCTAACTTGAAATTCGCAAAAACAAAAGAAAACAAGCTGACTCTATTTTAAACGTGAACAAAAGATTAAAACAAATAAAATCTAATAAAAGCCTTATGAAGAACTAGTTTAAAAGCTAACTAAGCTTATATAAGCCAAATAAGCCTCGACTCAATACAAGCCCTAACTCATCTTATTATTATTTGATTTGAAAACCATGCAAAGGTGACAAAGTTATGTAAAAGCTTTAGTAAAAGATTGACAAATAACAAGATTAAACTTAAAACATGTAAAGATTAAGAAGAAAGATTAAGATGAAGATGAAAACAAGCTAAAGAAAATAAGACATGAAAAGAGAAACTTGTATTAAAATGACACTTACACTAATAAAAACTAAAAATAAAAATTGAAGACTAAAAATAAAAATGAAGACTAGCTTCATATGGAAACTAAGGGTGCTACTTAAAGGATCCAAGGAGGTATCCTTTTTACATTGTGTACGTTTAAGCCCTTATACTTTTGCTAGTTCATGAAAGTCACACATAAACTTTAATACAACACTACTAAATGTTATAAAAACTAAATATAAGTCTTGTAACTTGAGGTTGCGTGTTGACGTTTCTTCCAAAGGTCTTCAAAGATGTAAAAGTGATCTCTTGCTCGAATTTGTGAAGCTGATCATAATAATTAGCTTTGAACTTCGATTAAGCATCTCTTTCGTTTTCTCGAGCCTTTAAGAAATAAATATGTCGTCACGGGCTTTTCTTAAGCAAATTTCATCTTCGGCTTCTCTTTCAAACGCTTTTCCAAATCTAGTGCTCGTTTTAGGCTTTTTAGTTGCTTTTGCTGTCGTTTTTGCAATTTCCTTTCCTGCACAGTCACAAACACAAAAACACGATATCTTTGGCGTTTAACGTTAGTTTTTGGTCTAATAAACACTTAAACTAAGGTCAAAAGTATGTGTAAAATAGCACATACCAAAATCCCCCAGACTAAGGTATTGCGTGTCCTCACGCAATGTAATCACGTCACGCCTTAAAGATAAATAATTTCACACCCCTCTTTACTAACTTTGAAAAGTAGCAAAACGTTCAAGAGATATACGAAATCATTTATTCCCTAAAACGCCCCGGTTTTCCATTTTTGACTATGTACATCATATATTACACTACTTTAGCTTATGACGGTGTGCTTGACTTTCATTATCTTTCAATAACTATTGAGGGTCATAGAGCAAGAACACGATTCATAGAAAAGTAACCGGTTGGATAAAATTCATCGTCCCTGATTTTTCACAAGCCCCCAAACTAAGCGTAAAAACGGATCATTGTTTAATTACAAGTTAGATGCCAACGCTACTCATGGAAGTTACTCGTGTACCGCTTGCTCCCATTTTCCTATTTTTGTATCTCATTATTTTATTTTTGTGAGAGAAATGAATTTCTTCATAAGCATCTCGTTTCATAGTTTTTAGTCCGATAAAGATACCAAATTCAAACGCTAAGTAGTTATCGATCTTCTCTTAAGATGGTCTGCAAGAGAAATGTGGTCCACATCAAGGATATTGGATACATACAAAGACTTTGGAATACATCAAAATAGACATAAGTTGGAGAGTACCTTCACGTGCACCTCATGCGCCCGATCTAGGATCATTCGCATGCACCTCACGTGCTACCAACTTTAGTCTTAACACTTAAACTCATAATCCATAAATCTTCAACATACATCCTTATTCTTGGATATTTTTTATTTTATTTTTTTTTATTTTTTTTTTTTACTTTTGCTTGCCTTAGTAACTTCTCAACTCTGAACCTTCACGGTTTCAATCCAAGACCTACCGCCAACTGCTAGGGTTGGAATCTAGGATCCAAGGCCCGATCTCAATCCGAAGTCTTAAAGCACCTTAGCTTATACATAACAACGGGCTTTAGGGTAGCTCCGAAACCACATGCGTACTACGCTTATACAACGATATACAATACAACTTCAACTAGCGTGTACCCATGATGTGTACCCAATTTTTCAAGCAAAGATTCTCTTAAGAAGA
>LBNU01017131.1:0-15801 GCA_014162995.1 Artemisia annua | reverse complement strand
GTGTTTCAGGTACAAAGGATTGAAAACAGACGAAAAACGAGCAAAATACGCAGAATTGTCAAAATCAGTCCCTCATCTTTCAAGAAATGACATAAATGGTCCCTGGAGAGATTTCATGAAGAAAAGTCAACAAAAGTCCTCCATGAATCCGCAAATGACATTTTTGGTCCTTGGATTGAAGTTTCTGTTAATACAAATATCGCCTAAAAACGTTATTTATATTTTACGATCTTTGCTAAGTTTTGTTAATGAAAAAGTACAAACTTTAGCCTATAAGTAATTCATCACTTTAGTTTTAAGTCTTGTATAAACTAGACTTAACATTTCTTTTTAAACATAAACATAGTTTTTGTTTCTTTAAAAAGAAAGTGTTACATCACATTAATAGAAAGTTTATGTGTTTGACCATCTTTGGTTCCTACACACTTTTGGAAGTATTCCACATTGAGTCAATGCATAAGTTGATGTGACATTGTGTGTGTCATAACTTGGTATTTACTTCCTGAATAAGAAAGTGTCACATCTCATCAATGTGCACTTATAGTAAGTTTGTGTGTTTGACATTCTTTGTTCTTACACAACCTTAGAAGTATCCTTCATTGAGTCAATGCATGATATATATTGATATGACCTTGTTTGTCTTGGAGGGATTTACTTTGTGTGCAAGTTTGGACATGTCAGTCCTGGCGGAACCCTGGGGGTACACGGGCGGAACCCTTGTGAGGGTGCCGCCATTTCTGCCAGAGCTGACATTTGGTTATCTATAAATACCAACCAACTTGCAAGAAATCCTTCATCACTTTAGGCTATTTCATTCATATATCCTCTCATCTAACTCAGTAACATTTGACTTGTGTGATTCTCTTATGTAGCAAGGAGTTCACAAAGTCATTCGAGAAGTTACAAGTATTCAACTCAACGTTGCAAGACTTGTTATCTTTGTTGTGTATAGACTTCGGGAGTTTATACGTTAGTTGTATTATGTGTAGAAGTGATCGGTTTGTATTTTAGGCCTCAAAATACATAGTGTATAGGGAGTGGTTGTACCCTTGGTAAAGAACTCGACATCTGGCTTAATGTCGGTAAAATTGTAAGCGACGATGGGGGTGGTTGTACCCGTGTAAAGAACTCGACATCTAGCCTAGTGTCGGTAAAGGAAATTGGGCGACGATAGGTTGATTCTACCTTGAGTTAGAACTCGGTATCTAGCTTTGTACCGGAAAAAGTGTAAGCGACCATTGTAAAGGTTTCTCCACCGAGAAGGAGTTTGTTGACTAGTGAAAGAAACTCTCGAGTTGGATACTCGGGGCGTGGACGTAGGGCAAGGAAAATAGAGTTCCTTGTAGCCGAACCACGATAAATATTCGTGTCATGGTTTGATCGTTTCTTTTTTTAATCTTGCATACTACGCATTATCTTTTGGTTTACATCTTTGATAAATATCTTTGCTCATATCGTCAATAGTAATAAAAGAATATCATAGGTTATAACTTTGATTATACGGACGTTTTAAAAGGATAATCAACCTAAAAAGCGGTAAACTATTCAACCCCCCTTCTAGTTTTCCACAATTGGCATCAGGAGCTACGTTACTCAAGTTCTTTAAAATATATTGTATTTTAAAACTTGGTTCGATCCATGGATTTTGAAAATCTCAAAGAAGAGCAAAAACCACCGCTATTTGAAAAAGAAAACTTTCTTGAATGGAAAAGTAAATTTGAAAACTATGTGAGATCAATTGAGCAAGATCTTTCGCATATTATTTCTATTGATGATTTCAAACCAACGAACACTAGTTTTGAAAATCAAAATGATTTTTCCAAACTTGATAAAAACACTAAAGCTAAGATAATGATTTATAAAGCTTTAACAAGAGTCGAATATGAAAGAGTGTTAAGTTGTCAAACAGCAAATGATATTTGGAAAAATTTGTTAAACGATCATCAAGAAATATGTCAAGTCAAAGATGATCAATTTGACCTTGTATATGAATTAGAAGTTCTAGAAAAACTAATAGATAGGCATTTACTAGAAGTGAATACATGTACTACTAGTTTAAATGTTTTCAATGAAGGTACAAGTGAAGATGAGTACGTGTGTCAAAGAGAACTTGCTTGTGAATCATGGAACGACACGGATGTAGACGATGATGATCATGCGACTAATGATTCTCAATTCGTTGAAACAACAAGCAAGGTACATGTTGAAACAAAACATTTTTGCTTTGACACTTTTCTCTTAGAATTTTCTAAATTAGAAAATGAGTCTAAACTCTTAGGTAACATGAACCTAAAAACTATCTTTAACAATGAGTCTTCAAAATCCTTTGGGAACAATTTTGAAAAGGAAATCTTGTTAGAAGATAAAATGTCTAGACTTGAGAGTAATGTTGAAATTGATCTAGAATGTAAAATATGTCTAGATTACAAACACGAGATTAAAAAGCAAAATGAGAAAGGGAAAATGTTATCTAAATTTGATGAAAGCTCAAAATCTCTTGAAAGATTGTTGAGAAGTCAAAAGTTGTTTAGAGATAAAACCGGATTAGGATTTAACTCAAAATCACCATCAACAAGTAAAACAAAGAAAGTAAACTTTGTTAAATCTAGGAAAGAGATTAGAGTTAATTTTAACCTCTAAATAGAAACTCATGACAAAAGGATTAAGAACTTCATATTCTATGATTTTATATGATTATCTAACAGATATTGCCGTGTCCTCACGCAATGTTATGAGCTCACATTTTTAAAACCTAAAATTCCTCATCTCTTTTTACTAACTTTGAAAGTAGCAAAATGTTCAAAAGAGACTACTAAATTTTAAATTCCAAAAATGCCCCGGTTATCCTACTTATTCTTTTTATTTATTATCTATATATTTACAACTGGTATGTGCTTATTCACATACCTTTTATTCACCATTTTCAGACCCTAAAAGACCAAAAACTAACGTTAAACGCCAAAGATATCGTGTTTTTGTGTTTGTGACTGTGCAGGAAACGATATTGCAAAAATGACATCAAAATCAACCAAAAAGCCCTAAACGAGCACGAGATGTGGAAAAGAGTCTAAAAGACAAGCCAAAGATGAATTTTACTTAAGAAAATCCCGTGACGACGAATTTATTTCTTAAAGGCTCAAGAAAATAAAAGAGACGCTTAATCGAAGTTCAAAGATAATTATCAAGATAAGCTTCACTAATTCGAGCAAGTGATCACTTTTAAGTCTTCAAAGACCTTTGGAAAGCACGTCAACATGCTACCTCAAGTTACAAGGACTTATATTTAATTTTTAGAACGTTTAGTAGTGTTGTAATAGAAGTTTATGTATAGCTTTCATAAAGTATCAAAGTCTAGGGGGTAAAATGTACACGATGTCAAACTTGAAATCCCCCTAGCAAGATAAATACCCCATGGGTAGCTTCATTTTGAAAGTAGTAGGTGTTAGTAGTTTTTAGTTTTTTCATTAAGTGTAAGTTTTATTTTTAATACAAGTTTTATTTTCATGTCTTATTTTCCCTAGCTTATTTTCTACACTTCATCTTAATCTTTCTTCTTAAGCTTTACATGTTTTGAGTTTATCTTTGTTATTGTTTACATAATCTTAATCTTTTACAAGAGCTTTTATAAAATTTCATCACCTTTGCATGTGTCTTGTTCGAATAAGATTAAAAAATTATGGGTTAGGGCTTGTGTTCTTGGATCGTTTGCTTATACATAAGCTTATTTAGCTTTTTAAACTAGTTTTACATAATGTTTTTATTAGTTTTTATTAGGTTTTAATCTCTTGTTCACGTAACAAATTTTCAAATCTGTTTTTTTTTATTTATTTATTTTTGCGAGTTGTCAAGTTAGGGTTTAGCGAGTATGGTGATTTGTATAAGTTCTTGCGAGTATGGGTTTATTTTTTGCTAGTATCTTTCTTTTGGTCTTGTGAGTATTGTCATTTATTGCGAGTATGGTTTTGAAATTTAGCGAGTATCATTTTCTTCTTTGGTCTAGCGAGTATCAGTTTTAAACTATAGCGAGTATGCTAGTCTAAAGTTGCGAGTATCAATCTTGGCAACTCTTTCTTGCGAGTATAGAAACCATCATCTATTTGCGAGTAAGCTTGTTCTTGCGAGTAAGGACTTTATTTGTGTTTTCTGCGAGTATGGCATTTTGTGTTAAGTTTTAACAAGTATCAAATCTGTGACTTGCGAGTTTGGTTTGTTAAATTAGCGAGTATCACTCTTTCTTTCAACCTAGCGAGTATCAAGTTGCATTAGTGACTTCCATGCTTTTATTTTGCGAATAAGAGTTCTATAGTTTGCGAGTTTTAGTTCATAAGTTTATTAGTTTCTAGTTGTGTCGAGTCCTTGTAGTTTTCTTAGCCGAGCTAGGCAACTAATCACCTCATCGTTTCATCGAGTGAGGTGTTTGTTTCGTTTATTCCTAAACGGAACTCTTGCAAAATTTTTGTTTAATCTTTTATAGTCTTTCAAATTTTCTTTTATAATCTCTAGTTTATACTAGTTACAGTTCATTCTCGTTTATTAAATCTTAAAAGCCAAAAACATTTTACTACTCTTCGTTATCTTTTCTCTTCTTTTTAACTTTGCTCATATTTAGTTTATCCTCTCTTCGTTTCTTTTACTTCTTTTATTTTAGTCCGTAATCATTTTCGTTCATCAAAAAAAAATACAAAACACCAAAAAAATATTTTCTTTATTACTTTCTTTTATCAATTAAAATGTCAATTTCATTTCTCTTAGTTTAATCTAGTTTAATGCTTTCTTTTCTTGTTAACTCTATTTCTTTTAAACAAGTTCTTATTTGCATTAAGTTTTAAACATATTTCGTAGAGTAATCAAAACCAAATATCATCTTTCAAACCTATTCATCTCACATAACTCACGACTCATTTGACTAGATCCATTCAACCCTCGTTGGGACTACGACTCGAGGTCTAAGCTTAACCGCTTGATTCTACGACGATCAACAACCTAACTTTATTCGGGTGACGGTATGTTAACTTTTCATTATCCTAGGGATAACTTTTAGGATCATAGAGTAGAAACACGACTCAGAGAGAAGTGACCGTACGAATAAAATTCATCGTCCCTGATTTTTCACAAGTTCCCAAGCCAAGCGTAAAAACGAAATCATTGTTTAATTACAAGTTAGATGCTAACACTACCCGTGGAAGTTACTTGTGATTATATTTACCTCTCACTCCCATATTCCTATTTTCCTCTAATTATTTTATTTTTGGTGGGACAATGAATTTCTTCATTTCATTGTTTTTATAATTATTAGTCCGATAAAGGCTTAGGATTTAGACGCTAAGTAGTTTCTAATTCTTCCCTCGAGAACCGTTGCCCATAAAAATGAGGTCCACATCAAGGTCTCTGATTTAACACGATTTTGGGGAGTGTCCCTTTTATTGGCGACCGAAACAACTCATCTACGAGTCCAGAGACAGAAGCTTTTATTAGGATCCCCCCGGAGTCAAGATTTGGCATTATTATTTATTATTATGCACATTAACGTATTTTGCCCTTGGTCTTTTACAACAATCACAACATCGGCTGCGAACCGGCAAGATGTAATAGTCTTATTATGACCTTTGGTATTTCCTCCGCCTTTTTAGAAGTCTACAACATCGGCTGCGAACCGGCAAGATGTAGAAAACTTTTTGGCTTTAGATTATTATTATTATACATTATTCAATTTTTTATTATGCCAAACCCCAAGTCCTACGGCTTTTATAACAATTCCAACATCGGTTGCGAGCCGGCAAGATGGAATAGTCTATTACATCGTAACGCTGGCAGTACCTTGATGTGTACCCAACTTCCATAAGCAAGGATTCTTTTGGCAAGGACTACAAACTAAGTTTCGCCAAAATCGTGCACCTTTAATTAAGCCTAGATTACTATTATAAGGGTGAAACAAGCTTAGGGGAGTAAAAGGTCACAAGTAGCTTCGATGAGCTCTAAAGAGATCCAACTACTCCACTTTTAGCATCTAGCTTCTAAGTAAACTCTATCATTTCTCGTTCTCCGCAAATTTAAAATCTCAAATAATGAGATCCGCGGATGCTTAGCCGTATAATCAAGCCGCGCGTATATAAAGTCAATTACGGGAACTTGCAAACTCTTGGATAAGAATTCGCGTTTTCTAGCTCCTTGTGTAAGATACTATCACGAGCTTATGGATTATAATTGGTTAAGGGAACAAGCTAGGGCTCAACACGCCCGATCAAGTCAAAATTTTATTCCTACTCTCACCAGTGGAAAAGTCAACATTGTGTCAAAACTTATTATATTTTTGTGATTTTTTAAAAATTTTTCTCATTTTTTTGTACTTTTTTCCATTAAAATTTTTCAAATTTTTTGGAAAAACGGGGTTGCGTGAGTACTCGGCAAAATGCAAGGTAAAAATCGAATCGAAAGATTCACCCTCCCCCTGACTAAAGTGAAACATTGTCCTCAATGTTTCGAAGGTAAGGGTAACCTACGTAAATCTAAGGCCGTTTATTAGGTATGCCAAATAGATAAACGTTAGTCGAAATGATTAGGATATGAGAGAAGCATCGAAAAATGAGACTCGAGTGGAGGAAGAACAAGCATGACGAGCACGAGAGTCTTCATTTTCGGGCGATCTGGACATAAAACACAAGCACAAACACGAAACACAATAAAATGGAAGAGGTAACCCTCCTCATGGTTATTTATTAGTAAAAGAAAATAAAACGATAAAAAGGATAAGCATGGGGTGCCTCCCACGAAGCGCTTGTTTATTAACGAGTCGTATAGCTTAGACTCGCCCCGAATTTAGTTATCCTTGGGAGAGCAAGTGGAAAAGATAATCTCAATCGGACTTTCATTCAAGAGGTTTGGATAAACATTGAAGCTCAAGAAAGTTCCACACCGATGAGATACCCACAGTTTTAAGAAATTATAAGTGGTATACCGGGGTCAAAGATAGTATCCTCACTTCCGATGAAGTGGAGGATAGGAGAAGTCACATTAAATGTGAAGAAGGGAAGAAATATTTTAATCACAATCAGGATAAGATATTCATCTTTAAAAGCAAATTTCACATTTTTTATATCATCATTAAAGCTCATATGGTCGTTTTCAACGAAAACCTTGGGAGGGAGGGTTGGGATGATGTTGTCAATAAGCACGTCTCCCCCAGACTAAAACCTTTCTCAAGATCAAAATAGAAGGAATCATACTCCGGAGGAGCTATGATGTGAGCGAGTTCACTGGCGAACTCCTCATGACAAGAAGAAGAATCAATAGACGGAAGATCGGATTCAAAATCAAAAGTATTATCATCATCCCCTGGTAGGATGGAATCATCGTGAGAAAGTTCATTGGCGAACTCCTCGATAAAGGAATCACTCTCATGATGTAAACTCTTAAGCTCTGGTTCTGTGTCGAATTCATCACTATCCTTATTCTGAAAATCAAAGATCGGATTATCCGGCTGAAGAATAAATTCTGAATCGAAATCGAACAAAGGATTGGTGATATTTGTTTTGAATATTTTTGAATCGAAAGGTGTCTCAGATACCCTTGGGATTGGAACAAGGTCATCATTTTCTTCAAGAGGATTGATTTCAACTTCCTTGTCCCCCATTGACAAGGTATCTGATGATTCCTTAATGAGTGAATCAATCTTAGGAATAACTTCTTCAGACGGCTCGTCATCATCACTCTCACTGTCGTCGGAGTATGAATATTTTCTGGTGAAAGGGAGATCTGGTCCTGGCTGAGATAGATAATCGTGACTGATATAATTGACTTGCTTGCCAGGGACCTCAATTTGTGTATTCAACACGGAAACTTTGTCAGAGTAATGATCACTCATCTCAGTGGTAGAGTTATAATGAACTTCAACGTCCCCCTGATAATGATGAAGTGTCATATTTTCAATTAAGTCGTAAGCTTCTTAAAGAGTTTTCCGCATGAAATTTCCGCCGGCTGCCAACATAATCTTGTCTTGATCAATCGGAGTTATGCCATTATAAAAGGTTAGGATCTGATCAAGAAGCAAAATAATATGGTCTGGACATTTTCTTAACAACGATTTGAATCTCTCCCAAGCTTCGAATACTGATTCCATAGGAAATTGCCGAAAGTTCAAAATGTCTCTCCTAAGCTGCATCATTTTAGAACGTGGAAAGTATTTTGAGAGAAACTTGACAAACATCTCTTCCCAGGAATGAATTGAATGGGTTTTCAGAGTGTAAAACCAATTTTCAGCATCGTGGGATAAAGGGAATGAGAAGAGATTCAAACGGATGCTGTCAAGAGAAACTCCATTTTGTTTCATGGATAGAGTGATGGCTAAGTATTTGTTCAAATGTTCGTTTGCATCCTCATCTCGAAATCCGAGAAATTGGCAATTTTGCCGGATCAGTTGAACCATGTGATTTTTCAATGTGAAGTCGGTTCCCGGAACTGATGACGGAGTGATCGGTCCTCCTCTACTGATCAATGTAGGACGATAGAAATCCTCCATGGTCCGAGGATCATGGGGATGAGATAGAAAATCGATCATGGTGAAGAATTAAACAACGAGAGGGTAAAGAAGGTAAGAATTAAACGTATAAGAGGATACGAAGATAAGAATTAAACGGTATAGAGGGTCAAAGAAGAAGAATCAAACAATCGAGAGGGTGACGAAGATTCTTTTTGGGTTTTTGTAAACATAAAAGAAAAGGAATAACAAAATCAAAATCAACTTAGAGGTTAAAATTATTTTTGGGTTTTTTAAGTATTAAAACAAAACAAAGAAAACTTTTATTTTATTTTTGGTAACCGCTACGTTAACCGTAACCGTTTCCCTTGAAATTACGCGCGGCGAGGCGGAGAGGAAAAGGTGCTCCGAAGATGCTTAAAAACCCGCCGCACTCAGTCTGCAATTTAATGTCAAGACTTCCCTAGAACCCCGTTTATTCGGTTGTAATGTCAAAGTAATCCAAGTAACGACTAATTTCGCGATTTCTTTTGTTGTTTATTTGGGCACGGTTTACAACAATTTCAAAGAAAGTGAGGATGTTTATTTTATTTTTGTATTTTTATGAAAAACACTTCAGGAAAAGTGTTTTTGTTTATTCTATTTTTGTGTTTTTATAATATAACGAAAATAAGTAACTTCCGAGGAAGGATCTTCAAATCACAAAAACAACGAACGGAATCGACTTACTCGTTTCAAGCCCTCCCCGGCAACGGCGCCAAAAAGTGATTGATACACAACACGATATAATATATATATATATATATATATATATATATATATATATATATATATATATATATATATATATATAGTAAGTATATCTTCCGAGGATAGCACGGGTAAATATGTATCCCCGGGTCGTATTTCCCAACGAAGGCTGAATGGAGTTCGTGATCGTGAGTCGTGAAGTGAATGTGAAGGGGGTTTATGGGGAACCCTAAGCTACAATTACACTACGAGAAATAAAAATGCACAAATAAGAAAGCACGTAACCTAAAAATGTAATTAAAACCTAAAAACGTAACTAAAACGTAAAATAAACGTGAACGCGCAAAATAAAAAGTGAATTTAAAGCATTACTACTCCTACGGGTGTGAAAATGATTTTCCTACGTTCTAAAAGACAAAAGAAAATTTTAGGAAAAAGAAAAATATTTTTTTTGGCTTTTTATTTAATTATTATTAATTAAAAACTATTTTTAAATATTAAAATATATTAAAAATGCAAATAATTAAAAAATGAAAAATTAATTTTGAAAAATCTAAAATATTATAAAACTAATTTTAAAACTGAAAAATATTTTTTTGGAATTTTTTATGAATTATTATTAATTAAAAAGTATTTAAAAATACTTAAAAACTAAATTAATTATTATAAATAGTAAATGACTTAGGAAAATGATGAAATTTTTCAGAGAATTCCAAAATATTATTCTAAACCTAGGAAAAATAAAATTACTGAATTTTAAACCCTAATAAGCTATTTTGGGCTAATAAGCAGTTGGAATAAGGCCTTATTAATAAGCAATTAAGCACTAGAATGCACCAAAAGCTCAGGTATAGTGTAATAGACCTAAAAAAACCTAATTAAACTCAAAAAGCTCAAATAAGCCTAGGCCGTAAGCTAGATAATCAATGAGCCGTTACCAAGAAAAGTGCTTAACACCCCTACTTTGAGCTTAATTATAAGCAGTCTAATAAGCTAATTACTAAATCCTAATGGGGGTAAAATGAAGAATACCTAGGATACTACTTAAAAAACCAAAAAGCCCTAATTTTAGTGGTCAATTGATACCCTAATTAGACCCTAGATCAGGTGTGGTTCATCGGGTTACATGCAGAAATTTGACTTTCTATTTGCACAATAACTTTGACCAAACCCAATTTTAGCAACTTAGATCTTACCCTAGATGTATATTGAACTTGTTTAAGCATTCAATTCACTTATATTAACACAAAATCTAACAATTCTCAAGATAGCAGATTTAGATGAACACTTATTCAAGCAGATTTTAGGATTAAAGAAGAGTTTGACTTTTAGCTATTTAACCTATTGTTTTTATGCTATATCTGACTTATCCTATCCTAATGTGGACTACTTATGCAAAAAGAACAACTACTAAACACCAATATCCCAGTCAACTATACTAATCCAAACACCCCTTTATTGAACTAGTTACACCATGTTTTTGAGTTTTAAGCTTCAATCCTCAAACCTATTGATCAAACTAATTAACTTGACTGTATTTAAGCCTAATTGAGCAATAAAACTACACTGTTGATAGCAAGAACACTAATATGCAGTCTAAGCCTAGTTATGAGCAGTGAAACTTCACATCTAAACTAGAACATGAATAAGTACCAGACAAACATATACTAATCTTAAAACAAGTATGAGTAAGCTAATGTATGCAGAATTAAGCTAAATGAACAGCAAAAACACCCCTAGAACAGCAGCTACTTGACAGTTTTAAGCCTAAGTTTGACTTTTTGATTGAACTTATGTTTTGACTAATGGGAGTTTCTAATGCTCTAATATTATCCTAAATGTTATATTAAATGAGTTTAACACTAGATTATCTTAGGTAGACCCTAAATCTAACAATGCTCAAAGTGACAGAGGTGAATCAACACTTGTGCTTAACAGATTTTGGGATGAGTCTAAGTTTGACTTTTTACTATAGGACCTAGTATTTTTATGCTATGTCTGACCTATATAAGCCTAGTGGACACTACCAATGCAGAAAACACAGTAAGTAATTAACCAATATACTCAGTATACCCTTAATCCAAACAGTCCTATAATAAGCCGTTACACTAACTTTTGTAAATATAAGCTTAGAACTCCTAACCTGTTGATCAAAACCTATTACTTAACTAATTTGAGAACTGTTTGAGCAATAATAAGACACCAAGAATACTCAAGAACACAAAATGCAGTCTAACTAATTATGGATAGTAAACATGTAACAAGGGTCTAGGATACCTAAAAGCTACAAACAAGCACTTAAATAACTATAATAAGCAATTCTAAACACTAATAAGCTAAAAGCTACAGTAGCTAACCTATAATAAAGTAAGTGCAGTGGATGTAAACAGAAAACTTACTTGTGAAGCGGCTAGGCAAAGAGATGATGCTCTGGAAATTAGGATAGGCTCACAGAAGCTATGGAGAAGCTTTGTGAGCTTATCAACAGGGATATAAGCTTCTGCAGGCTTGTATGCCCTAAAGCTAATAAATTTTTTTTTATATGAAAAAGAAATAGAATGCAAATATGTAAATTAGCTTATGAAACTATTGAAAAGCCTGAAATAAGACTAATAAAACAGAAAGGTAGAAGCTTTTGTAAGTAAATAAGGACTTAACAAATTTAAAAGCTAATGGCTGAATTGGAAATAACTTGCAGAGAAAAACTTAAATTTTATTAAAAATAAATTACATGTAAAGGACTGTAAAGATTACAAAAGGGCTGGAAAAATGAAAGCTTAAGCAAGGACCTATTCTACACGTTTCAACCATTAGCCAGGGCATCTATTTATAGCCTTTCCTTGAACCTTCCAGAGCTAGGAAGCTCCCAGAAATCATTATTCCACCAACTTTGATCCTTCCCTGATGCGCGTGGGATTGTTTACGCACTTTGTTTTACCTCTTAAGGGATCTCAAGAGGCTTACAATCCCCACCAGGCAGTGTACCTGACCGATGTAGTATAGTGTAGTGGCAAGTACCGGGGGATTGATCGTTCTCTCACAGGGAATAGTGTTCGTTAGGTTAAAGACTACTCTAATTAAGGTCTAAGGGTGGAGGATGATTATTTTTGTATTTTTTATGTTTTTATGAAAGCAGTAAAATCTCGGTTTTACTACTGCCGATCAGACATAATAACATTACCCTAAACACCACAATATTACCAGATCCACATAACAGATCGGAACTTCTCCCAAACTAAACTACCACTCACAATACCAACACCCCACAACCACCGAACAACCGTACATACTACCAAATCAACACCAACATCACTTAAAACCACCCTATTATCTATATACTCAAACATAACCATCATCAGTAAACGATATGAGATAACATTTCACTCTAGTACTGTTACAGAGAACGCACAATATAGGCGCAGACGAACTAAGGATTACAACCACTAGCTCGTGTATCACAGACCTTAGTAAAGGTCGTTAACCTCAATTAATACACCCTGCGTACCACCTATAGACAATAGCTCATTACACAACCTCATAAGTATAAACCAGTCTCTCATTATACACAATCCATACAGTATGTATCCTATAAGTTGATAAGTAGATATCGATTTATTTTGTGCTTTTCTTGTCCTTTAACATGCTAGGCTGAAGATAACCCTCTGTGTTGTGCTTTAGATCTGAATGAACTAAACTATTAACTTATCCATGGGTGATGGTGTATCGCCGGTATGATTGTCGATTTGATGGAATGTTTCATCTAACGTTAGACTTAAGATAAACTGGCCTAACCTCCTATACGGTACAAAGCTTGAAACGATCCTTAGGAAACGTGAATCTATGTGCCGTTTAATCGGATTTTAAGGTAGTATTTCATGCGTAGGTTCTATGCCGGTGAGCCTCTATGATAGGATACTTGACGTATCGTCATAGAGTGAGGTAGAGCACTTATAGAGTTAGGGAATTGAACGCACTCCCTAGATTGATAGGAATACACCCGTCATCCACGCAAACTCAACATACTAATTACATGGTAAAAGATAGTTAGGGAGTAATGAAAATCTAAGTAAGCACTACTTTCCCCACCATTGTTTTCTCAAAACTTTAATTTTAATTAGCATAAGTAGATAACTTGGGTTAGTTGACTAGCACTAATCCGCCCACTCCTTCATAACAGTAAATGTCTAGATAAAACTTACAAAAGCTATATTAAAGCTGAGGATGAACTTATAAAACAGTAATAGAAGAGCTTATGAAAATCTTAAAACAAGTTTAAATTGCAGAAACGTAAATTGACAAGTATTTAAATGGAAAAACTAAATTGCATTAATAAAGTTTGAAATTACAATATCAGAAAAGAAATTACAACTGGATTAAACTAAGAAAGCAGTAAAATAGACACTAAACTTATGGACTCAATTTCTAAAAATTGGACCACCTCATCTGTGAAGGAGGGTCTCTATTTATAATTGAGGGGAGAGCCTTCTAGGGAATCAGGAAGCTTCAGGAATACAATCCCACCGACTTAGTTGTTATCTTTTTGATTCTAGACCTTGGATCATGTTCTAGGGTGTTCTACTCAATCGAATAGCTCCATTTGTCCACGTAAGCAATGATATGATGGGTTCTCTGACACGTTGGCAGATTTATCTCGAAGGTACGAGGTTTATTTTGAGGTAAATGGGATGAATTTTGGGTGTGGTGAATGGGGAAGAAGAACAGTAAACCTGGGGGTGAAAAGGGCGCATTTTTAGGTTAATTTATTTTATTTTGACTTATAGGTGTGAGTGTTTGACCAGGTTAAGTGAAAGGGTGGGTCACGGGTTTAGTAAAGTTATTACTGGACCGGGATTTAATGGTTTGGGAGTGGGCTTTGTGCATGGTTCGGCCTGCTGGAATAAGGGTGGTGTATTGGGTTTAGTTTATTGTTGGGTTTATTTATTTAGTGGGTAGTGTATAGTTTTAGGCTTAGATAAATCCCAAGGACTAATTTTGTAATTCTGAAAACTTAAAGGATCATTTCTGTAAATTGTGAAACTTTATTCCAAGGGCCAATATTGAGCATTCTTGAATACTTGAGGGTCTTTGATGTCATTTCTTCAAAATTATTCTTTCAGGGACAAAATCTGACAACTCTTGAAAGTTGAGGGGCCATTTTTGTAAATCTTATCAAACTTCTTCCAAGGGTCACTTATGTCATTCCCTCAAACTTTAAGGATTTATTTTGACTTCTGGAGCTTCTTTTGACTATTTTAGCTTCCCCGGACCCGGCTTTTAACTCTTTCCACATCTCGTGCTCGTTTTTCGTGATTTTGGCTCGGTTTTTGTCCTTTTCTCATATTTTATTACCTGCATGTGCAAAAACACAAAAACACATATATTTGGCAATTATGGTCGGGTTTTTGGTCTTTTTGGTCGGGTTTTGGTCAAGAAAAAGTATGTGTTTAAGCACATACCATTTGTTGACTTTTTAAGCATGTATCCTAGATTCCTAGGTATGCGACTGTTTTGGATCTATGGCATGGAGCGGCACTGAACTTGGAGGACTTTCAACCCTGTTATCATTCAAATACTATTTCACACTTAGAATTACGGGACCTCTTCTTAATAAAAACTCTGATATTTTAATGAATGATAACTCATTTATAAAAACGTCTCTTTTCGAGTCGTTTTCTATTATTGTGACTATGATTACAACTACTTTTCCTAAATTACAACTACTTTTCCTAAGTCCGAGAAAGTCCTCAGTGCCACTGCCATCCTCCGTAACAATATGTACTAAGGTTAATATAGTAAATAACTGCTAAATGATTTATAGTATTTTTACTATTATATAGTTATGTCTACTCCCCGCTATTCTACCCCCGTTCCATCTAGTATACATCCGGAGAATGCTCTTTTCTCTCCGAATGTACTAGATTATTCCAATAAACATCTTTTCCCCGACTCTTTAGAAGACTCTAGGAATAATATAGTTACCCCGACACCTTTCGGTTTTACACCTTTTATAGACGATCCACACCTAAAACATTTAAGGGATTTTTATGCAAACACACTACCTATTCCTTCACCAACCTAAAACATAAAGGATTTTTATGCAAACACACTACCTATTCCTTCACCAACCCATATTCCTTTTCCCTCTGTTTTACCCTCACCAACATTTGATCCTCAAGGATACTCTATTCCTGGAGGACCAATGTTACCTAGGAGACCCACACATCCTTTATCACACTTACCTAATAGTAAACCTAGTCTATTTAAGAAACAACCCTATACCTTAGTGCCTCCCTATATCCCCACAAACCTTCCCACCTAATCTTGGAAATTTGAGGTTGGAGGAGATTCCCATAGGACACCCTTAGAACAACAGGAATATCAAGTTGAGGATATCTTAAGTAGTTTAGATGAACTTACTATCGATCTTATAGAAAAGATAGAAGAAAGTCATAGTGATAGGCAAGTAGAAAACCAACAGGATTTTAATGAATTTAAGGTCAGGCTTAAACAAACCCATACTCAGATTTCTAAAATTCAGAAGGAACAAATGAAACATAACAATAAGATTGCCTTTACCT
>LBNU01017129.1:152240-167567 GCA_014162995.1 Artemisia annua | reverse complement strand
ATCCAAATCAAATTAACTTTAACAATTTACATTTTAAATTTCCTAGTTATTATTCCGTATTAATATTTACCGTTTAACCGTTTAAAACTAATTATAATAATAATAAGGTTAATAATAATAATAATAACCATCCGAGACTAATAACCAATCCCGACAAAACATAACCAAAACCAAATCCGAAACAAACACCACAATCCCATATCTCGCCTTCACCAAAAATACCAATTCTAATCCTAAACCCGTCACTAACTAATACCAACAACATCTTTCGCAATACCACTTCGGCTAATTAATTCCACATCCAAACCACATATCATCAACCCAATATACCAACAATAATAAAAATAACAACCAAACGCCACCCACCACCACCACCATGTCTCGGTGGTGGTGACTTATGGCTGCCGACGCATGGAACAACCTATACGGGCTCAAAAATATAAACGAAACAACCAAACCACCTCTAATCGCTACCAACTCGACTCTACCACCAATATAACATTAAACCTCACCGAGTCAACCGAGTTGACTCGGTGAGTCGACTCGTGTCGCGACCAAACGGACCAAGAAAACATCCACACGAGTTTCTTTTATAAAATCTTTAATAAAACTCTTTTTATTTAACAAAAACACAAGTAAAAATCAGTTTTTATATAAATTCGAAAATTAGGGTTTCAAGTTTTAGGGTTTTTATTAAAGAAAACGTGAGGAAAAAGGGTGGAGAAGGCTCGGTTACCACGAGCTCGCCGGAAAATTCAACTTGGCCGGAATAGTACGAAAGTCGCGGCTTAATTTCAAGATCTAGGGCGCGTGGGTCGGTTTTAAGCAAAACGGGTTGCGAGGATGATTCGGGGATGTCCCGATCTATGGAAATGGATAGGTGGTATGTTGGGGTTTGGCCGGAATTTATTCCGGTGGCCGGAATATTTCGAACGCCGGCGGTGGAGGGTTGGCCGGTTTTTAGAGAGAGAAAGGGAGGAGAGAAGGTGAAGAGTGTGTGTGTTTTTGGAGTGAGAAAATGAGGTGTGGGTTTAAGGGAGGGGTATTTATAGGTAGGAGTTGTGTAAGATTTTGATTTATTAAAGTTTGGGGTATGAATTGTAAATAACCACGGGGACTAGTCTCGCCATTTAGTTAAACTTCTCATAAAAACGGTTCGGGACTCGAATGACTTAGCAAACGGACTCGAAAAATTACGAAACTTGCGCCATCGTTCACGAAATAGTTTTTCCAATAAAATCAAGCATAAACTTTCAGAGTTTTCTTAAACTCAAAATAAATCAAATAATTTGGCAAATGAAACAAATTCGAGTTTTTCTAGGTTGTGCTGAGCAAGTCTACAAATAAATTCTCGTTCCTAATATATCTCACGCTCTTCAAATCCAATTTAACATGCATTAAAGTTTTAAAATGTTTCAGGCTCTAAAAATAGAAGTTTGGCTAGGATTAGGTTTTAGAAAAAATACCAGGTGTTACAATCATCAACATAGAAGTAGGATTAGATAATTCGTCTATGGATAAAACATGCCTTAGTAGACTATAGTTTTAAGTTAGATAAGTATGCTACAACAAAGGAGCTATAGATATTAGGATATGTCCCATTCAACACTCTTGCATCAAACCCATAGAACTTCATCATCACCTCTTTTATGATCATAGAATATGTCATGTGACAATAACCTTAACCAAATCTCTTGTGTATGAGATCTTTAACAACCATTTTTTAAATCTATGATTAATGGCACTTGTTGTCGAAAATCTAATAATTTTAAAAACATGCAAAAACTTTACATTCTGGAAAAATGATCTCTCAGATAAATGGACCTCTTAATCTGTGTCCATAATTCTGTTTTAGTCAAAATCAAAGTTTGGAAAATTTTCTTTTACCCATCCTTCATAAACACATTTTGAAGCAAAACCCAATTTATCAAACTTACTCTCACATATAAGAAACACACGAAAACTCATTTTCATGCATTGTTGAATAATACTAAAAACGTTTCGTTAAATCATGCATGGTTATCTCATATTTTTCATCTATACATGACATTTATAAGTGAACTAAATCAAATCAGAAAAACCATGGTTTACCCATTAAGGTGTAGCTTGTAACAAGTCTAAAAGTCCATGCTATCATAACTCCCCATTTGTTGCACATAGACACACATTAGTCACCAAAAATCAAATAGTGTTATTTTAGAGTCCTCCTCTCATTCTTTCCAAAAGTAGCTAGCTTGGATCAATGAGAGTTTATTTGTCAAGCTGTATGGATTGTATTCCGTAACAACCCTTACATCGAATGTTGTTAGCCGTCAGTAGGTTCTTGTTGTAATCTTGTAAGTTTTATTCATAACGAACTATGAATTTGGTCTTCATTTCTTTAATTTTTATATATTACACAAGTTTGTGGGACCAACAAGTTTGTTGAAACAAATGTATGAATCTTCTAGGTTCTCTTCATGGAATTGCATGAAAGACTGGTAATTCCACAGTGATAATGTTTGTTGTGTTTGTGTTCCAACATTAGCACCTTGCATCAATCTCTCCAATTTCCATAGATCCTGAGTAGTCAGATTGCTATCAGTGACATTGTAAGTCTAATTACTCAATCCAAACAAGATTAGATTCTTAGCCAGAATGTCAGCTTCAGACTGAGCAAGTTCAACATGGCTTAGATCATATTTTTCTTGAAGTTTCTTTGGTCCTGGGCTATCTTTGTCATCAATGTCCTCCATTACATATGGACCATTTTTTATAGAATTAATTAACAGATTTCTTTCTTTTTATCCCATTAGAACTTCATGAACCTTGAGGATCATTGAACATAGTTTCCTCGATACAAGATAGTAGGTCTGGCATCACTCCATGCAGCTAATGTATCTTGAGTTATAGATATTGTGATATTGGATCTTTGATATGAATTATTGGTTTGTTGTGAAAAGTTATGTTTTATCTTTTTATTATGATTTTGTTGATTAATTAGATGTTGAAAGTCTTGTGAAAATGAGTTGATTAAAGTCTCTTAACAATTTTTAAGTCCAATTAAAATGGAAAGTCAAGTCTCATAACAAAGGTCAAAGTCTCACACTCCAAGTCTCTTAAGAGCTAAGTGAGTGTGGTAAAAATTGCGGGTAAAAAGTTGGTGGTCCATGATAAACTTGTGCAACACCATAAAGTGCATAAACAAGAGTTTGAGTAAATGAAAATAACTCATGTTTATTATTAATAAGGAGATGGTTACACAATCTTGACCATGATCAACTAATAATACTCATTTGTACATTACGACTGTAATAGTGTCACACTAGAGGTTGAAGGTGAAGGCTTTTACAAGGGATAGTTGTGGAATATTATCCCTAGTAAAGACAAATGCTTCTCTTAAAGTTATGAAGAGGTGGATTCCACATAGAGGATGAAGTGTGTTCTAGAGGTGGAATTGTTACCTATCACTACTACTAACCTCCCTTTTATAGACAAAGGTAGATACACTATTAGTAGTTACAAGAATAGTATTAACTAAACTAGAAGCAAACTCGTAGTTAAGGTATATGTGCCCTTTGTGTGGCTAGGGTTGCTTTACTGTGATGACATCTATAAATGTAAGTATTTTTTCATTCTCTCAATGAGTCCTTATCTTCCCAAGGGTTTTTCCGCTTTGCTTTAGCTCAAATTACTCCCGCTTAAGCGTGGCTAAGTGCTTCAGTCAGCTCCAAGGATACACTTTAGAAGTACGATGAAGAAATACTCTGAGTGTATCTGATGTGTGCAACTGGTTCATCTGCATGGCTTAAGATGATAAGTCATTATCAGAGACTCAAGGACATTTGTCAGTCTTTGAGATCTCAGGGGTTGTTGTCACGTCTCTGCCATTTGTTATAGCTGACTCCGTTATCAGTTTACAAAGTTTTTCAATTAGTTTTAGACTTTGTCTTTCCAAAGTACTTCTGTTGTAGCTGAGGAGGTACAAGGCACATCCGTTGTTCTTCCATTCAGTGGTCTTCTACTCTGACTTCTCTGAGGTTCACTAATGGTGTTTTACCAATGAGTCTGTTGGATAGCTGATGAAGTTCAGTTGTGCCGATTATTCAGTCATGGGGTAAACTTTGCTCTATGATTTACCCTGTTGACTCTGTCAGAGAAAGAGTTTGGATATCTGACGAGATCAGATATCCTGAACTTAGGCTTATTTAATGTTTCAAATACCTGTAAAGGATAACTTGGTCAAATTAGACTCAACAAAAGTCTTGCCATCAAACTCTCGCAACAACAAGTCACGTAAACAATCTCTAGTGCCAGTTACTGCGACGTCTCGCAACAAACTATTGCAAGCTCAAAATAGGTTTCTTTCGTAATTTGTGGGTAACAAAAAGTCTCGTATAACAAGTCTCGCAGAAAAAATCTTGCAAACCTTTGTCTCGCAAACTAAACAATGATAGCTATCGCAACAAAAACTTTCGTATAAAAAGTCTTGTAACTAAGATTACGACGGCTTAAAAAATAACAAAAGAGCAAGTTTCGCAAAGAACAAAAGCCTAGTAAACCACTTTTGAGAGAGTTCGCAAAGAAAATCTCCCAAAAGTCAAAATCCTAATTTTTTGCGAGGCATCGCAAAAATTGAAAATCTAGTGAACTAGAACCCTAGCTTTTGTGAGAGAAATTATAAACTTGCGAACGTTTTGTAGAATTACTACTTTTAGAAACTTTGTAAAGCATGTTTTCTTAACCAAACATCATCATTTAATCATAAAAACGTTTATATAGTTTGATATAAATGTTTCTTCAATCTCCTAGAATGTTTTTCAATCATGTTTTTGAAATTAAACACGTTAACGATTAAACCAAAGCTTTTAAGCATGAACAAATATTCTAGAGAGAGAGAGAGAGAGTAACACTACATCAACTATAAAAACGTTAACTTTACTACTAATAATGATATAAAGCTAAGATAAACACAACTAAGAGAAACAACGTTATGATACGGCTCTTGATACCAATTGTTGTCACCATAATGATGTGTCTACTACTAAACTAGAGAGAGAAAGTGTGTGTGATCACTTTATCATAGTGAGAGAAATAAGAGAGAATATGCAAAAGTCTCGCAAGACATAACCACAGACACTGAGACCTCACAACCGGTTATTCCCCTCACAATTATTATTATTATTATTATTATTATTATTATTATTATTATTATTATTATTATTATTATTAGATGTTTACAAAAAGTTAGTAGGAAGCCGAGATAGCATATGGCTTTTAGCTATAGTCATTATCTCTACTACTTATAAATAATGTATCTCTTTACTTAAAACTTGAATATTGAAACTTAAATTAAAGTAGTTTGCCTAAATTACCCATAAATAACCCTTAAACTTGACAACTTTATAAAAACTGACAAGTGACAACTAAAATTATGTTTTTTCTTAACCAATTCTAAACTTAACAACTTTTCAAAAACACACAATATTAATTTTAAAAAACACACACTTCGATTTCAAAAAACACACGCTTTTCATCAAGGGTCGAACGAGAATCACGATTTCGCAAGTATGATTATTTGCGGCCATTCACCGTCGTTTTGCGCGAGTATTCGTCTAATTTATTAATTACATAAATGGTCACTATGGTTTGTCCATTTTTTCACATTTAGTCACTGAACTTTTTTTTGACATACATGGTCACTGAAGTTTCAAATCGTTACAGACAGTCCATTTCGTTACATAAATGGTCACTGAAGTTTCAAACCACAGTGACCATTTATGTAACAAAATTGAAACCTTAAGGACCGGATCTGTAATGATTTGAAACCTTAATGACTGACCTTGTCAAAAAAATTGTTCAGTGACTAAATGTGAAAAAATGGACAAACCACAATGACCATTTATGTAATTTACTCAATTATTTTAGTGATAAATTTCTATTGACAAATTAAATAAGGAGTAGGAAGAGCCGATAGTTTTAATCTATTTTCTTTTTGTGGTTTGAAGTTAACTAGCGCATCATTTGTGCTATTGTTTTCCTTTATGTACAGTAATTTATTAGATAAAATGTTTTGTTAATATAAACATTACACTTATTTAATAAATTTGCTTTAGAAAAGTTTAGATGAAACTTAAGCCCAAGCTTTGCTGCTCTCTGTCATTGTTATAATACTTTTAACTTTTAAATTTAAAATACCTTTATCGTAGTCAATAACATGTCGTTTTGTCAAATCATTCGTTGATAGTTTTTTAACTGTAGCTCAAGTTAGAAAGTAAAATTTTAAAGTTCATAGTTATTCTTTTTTGGATGAGAAATTCAGATTTACTGTATTAAAATATACTACGTAGATATATTAGCTTGACTTCACTAATAAATGCAAACAGTTTTGGTTATTTGGTGAAACAACCAAATCTTCCAGTAAGTAGTATTTTAACATAACACTCCCTCCTTCTCTCACAAATAAACGTTTTACCTTTCTGATTTGGGTAGTTCCAAAATAATGTGATTTCTTAACGCTCGCTCATTAAATTATAAACCCAAATACTTTCGGCCTAGTACTTATAGAAGATTAGATTTTCAAAAACGATTACATGATTACAGATATTACAGTTGGGCCTTGAAAATAAGTCCAAAGGCTTTGAGAGTTTCCAGATATTTTTTAAACCTGCTTTATTTTTATTAAATAAGTTAGGGCCTTTTTTTTTTTTTTAAATAAATTCTGTATTGCTGTATGTTTATTTTTAATTAAACCCTATATTGATACGATGTATGTGTAGATATGTGACGTTTTTGTATAAGTAAACGGTTGGTTGTATGATAAATAAATGTTTTTTTTTTTTTTTTTTTTTTTTTAAAAGGTATGAGAAATAAATTTTAGAACAAAATAATTTTATAAATATCAGTGACTTTATCGGAAGAACATCACTCTCCTGATTTGTTCATTTCGATCATGCTTTTGGAATAAGTCAATAACAAAGAAACCTACATCAATTTAACAGATTAAGAAAGTTTCTCAATTAAAACAGTAAGATCGAAATCAAATGGCACCTTACTAAATAACAACAGTGGATTTCAGACGATTATCACAATTACATTGATGTTAGATAACCACAATAAACAAGTGAGTAACAAACGAATCAAGAACACAAATATTTCACTTGGTTCCGATTACAAGTTGATTGACCTATGTCCACAAGCATGTAGGATCTTCTATTTGTTATAAACCGAAAGTGAAAAGTGTTACTTACATGAAACCTTAGCTAGAATATACTTACTTCATCTCAAAATAAATGTTCTTTTTCAAATTGCTTACTGCTTTAGCAAATATCACTAACTACATTATTCACCAATCAAGTATCACCATACCTACTAAACTCCATTTTGATTGCTTAAAACACAAAGAAACATTTATTTTGGAATATTCCAAATAAAAACATGGATATTTGTTTTGGAACGGAGGAAGTATGTAACTTTGAAACTGTATGAGTTAAATACGAACTCATATTCCTAAGGCTTTTGACCTAACGATATGTGATTGTATCCGTCAACAAAGAGATTGTGGGTTCCAATCTTGTCGAACACAATTTTGAGAAACATTATGATATATACGGTACATTTGTCTATTTGTCTTAGAAAGTTTGAGAAATACACAATTTGATGCTAATATTACAAATCTTTTAAGCGAATGAAATACTTTAAGTCAAAACAAGGAAGGTTACAAATATGAATATCTACATTATTATCATTTATTTTTGTTAACCGAAAGATTAATTTCTTTTAATTATAAGAAGAGAGTTATTTTACATACTAAACTTTTCTTACATACTAAGGGACTCATCTTCACCTTTCATCTAAAAAGAAATCAATGGTTGAGATTAAAAGTATTTTAATATTTCACATATTTTTTATAATTTAAATATCTCTTAAATCATTAATAGTTAAGCGAAAATAATTACATCATCGCGACGAGCATTTAATTATCTTTCTATAAACGGGCACTTTGATATACTTTCGACAAAAAACAAAAACAGAAAAAAAACAAAAAAAAATCATTTTTCTCAAGGTTTTTTTATTATCATTATTATTTTATTTTATTTTTTTTGTTACTGAAATTTGCATGAAAAAATCACATGTAATATATCATATATGATATGTAATATCACATGTGATATTAATGTTAAATCACATATGATATGTAATATCCCATGTGATATTAGTGTTAAATCACATATGATATGTAATATCACATGTGATAAATCACATATGATTTTTTCATGAAAATTTCAGTAACGAAAAAAAAGTGAAAACACGGAAAAAAAATTTGTCGAAAGTATATTAAAGTGCCTATCTATAGAAAGATAATTAAATGCTCGTCGTAACGGTTTTAACACATGTGATATTAGTGTAATGTGATTTTTTCGGTAACGAAAAAAAACTTGAAAAAAACGAAAAAAAAAAATTGTCGAAAGTATATCAAAGTGCCTATCTATAGAAAGATAATTAAATGCTCGTCGTAACGGTTTATTTTTTTCGCTTAATGATTAACGGTTTGAAAGATATTAATATTTGAAAAAAAAAATGAATTTTTTAAATTGTTGTGATTAATCTCATCCATTAGATCAAATAAATATGGAGGGTGGAGATTAGTCCCTTGGTATGTTAAAAAAGTTTGGTCCTCAAATGATCTTAAATCTAAAAGATTTTACTATATAATGCACACTGGGCAGTGTTTAAAAATCATTTATTAATTTATTATTTTCATATTTAAGATGGTTACTCGTCATATTATTTCTTTAATTGATTCATTTAACTTATATATAAAACATTCATCATAAATGCAATCATGAATTTTATTTCAAAATTCGACTTAAATATAGAAATAATAAGTTAATAAATAATTTTTAAACACTGGCTAGTGAGCATTGTATAGCAAAACCCAACTTAAAATGTTGATTATACCCTCTTAAGTATAAAAATGAGCGGTGATCAAATTATTTATTGCTTGAAGAAATGAGCATGTTAAAGTTGAGATGACGACATGAATAATCGACTCTTTTGTATAAATTACAATTGAAGTTTAGTGCGGACAGGGGCGGAGGGAGTAGGGGACAGGTGGGTGTTGGGCCTCCCTCAACCTGTCAAACTACTTCAATATTTAAGTGGGCTAAAGTGTATATTTGATATAACGGGCCTCCTCTTTACTTGGTCATAAATAAAGAAACACACGGTGAAACTGAAACATGACTTCTCTGATGCTCTTTGACTATATTATTAGAAATCAATTTTCAAGCTTAAATGTTACATCTTTTGTTCCTAGTTTTTTTGTTCTTCAACGCATATAATTAACTTGTCAAGCCTCATTCTTTAATAGCTCTATGCTCTTGTTTATGTTTGGTTTTCAAATTTTAATGTTATAGGAAACTAATAGTCTAGTACAACATCATATGATTTTATTTAAAGAGTTTATGGTATAGAATCTAGCTTACAAAATAATTTCTTATTAAGATATAACTTAAAGTTTTATTGGTAATTGGGAACATTGAATGTTTTGCATGAATTGTAAAATCTTGGTATTTTTAACTTTTGGCATATAGAAAAATTTATGTGTTATTAATTATCAGTATACAAGAGTTTTCACTCTTACATAGCTTCTAAGTTAAATCATGGACAAAAAAAAACTAAACGAATTTATAGGCAAAGAGATGATGTTGTTCATAACACCACAATCACAATCATAATCATGACACAGGGCATGGTAATTCCAATTACATATAATATTGTTACTATTTTACAAAAAATCGGTACCTCCTAACTGTAAATCCTGGCTCCACCCCTAAATACGGAGTACTTTTTTACATACATTTGTCACACCCTTGTTAGTAGTCACACGTCGCTGTCACGGTATGTATATATTGATGTCTAACTATTTTTCGCATAAAATTGATCGCAAAGGAATTTAATTGCAGGGTAATCGCCGTCGTAACGCATGAGTACCCGGCGAGTGTGTATTAATAATTAGAGTTAACTACATTTTTGTCCTTTTGGTTTGTCGGGTGTTTCACTTTCAGTCAAATAGTTTAAAAAATCTCGGATCCAGTCCTAAATGAACCCGTTATTGGTTTGGTCCNGGAATTTAATTGCAGGGTAATCGCCGTCGTAACGCATGAGTACCCGGCGAGTGTGTATTAATAATTAGAGTTAACTACATTTTTGTCCTTTTGGTTTGTCGGGTGTTTCACTTTCAGTCAAATAGTTTAAAAAATCTCGGATCCAGTCCTAAATGAACCCGTTATTGGTTTGGTCCAGTTTTTCATTAGCCGTTAGTTTGACAAGTTACGTGAGGTGAAATGGCAAAAATAACCTTGTCTTGATAATCTTAAATGACTAACACCCTTATTATCATTCTTTCTTTTTCTATTTTCTATCCTTGTTGTTGTCGTCCAAGTTGAAGTTGATTACTTACATACACACGTATTTAAAAAAACACACATACCATATTTTCTTTTTAAACATTTTTCACATTAATAAAAGTAACAAATCCAAGAATTAAAATAAAAATAAATAAAAGAAATTCATAATCAAAAGGGTTGTTACATATCTTGAAAAAACATGAATACCCAAATTCAACATTCTTATAAACATCATATATTAATGCACACCCTTTTATAAACACAAACACAACCGATTGAGATTGGGAAATTTTGTTAACAAAAAGGCAAAACCTTTAAACAAAATTTCCGGACATTAGTAGTTTATATTAAACCACGAGGGAAACGGCGTCGTTTCTGTGGCAATTTTCCCGCCAAAACTGTGGCCCAAATGGTTAGCCTTTTTTTTAGCCCATGTGAAGGTGTTTTTGCCAAATCCAGTCCAATGATCCGTTTTAGTATACCATAAGATCAAGAGAACGCTAGAAGCGTCTGACCTACCGCCTCAATTATTATACCTGTACTAAAATCTGATCTGATCGAGCTATGTTAATCAATAAATCTTCCCTCAGTGATGATCATGATCGAAGGAAGTATGGAAGATAAAACGAATATATGTGGTTTTTGCTTACACAACAGTTAGGGTTTTAATTTTGGGGGTATTTGTTACCGCGTTAATACTCGATCCGACCCTTCATTGTGATCATGAAGGTATGTATTTCTTCATATTAGGTTTTTTTTTAATATAGTGGTGCGGTTGAAGTTGCATAGCTGGTTCAGTTGTTGAAAATTCTGTCAAAAAAATGTCTTATTTGTTGCCTACCATGTAGTGAGGGTTTGTTAGAATCATTTATCTTAGAAAAAATTTAAGGCGGGTTTACATACAAATTGTGAGGGGTGTTTGTTTTTGCTTATTTTAGGGCCTATGAGCTTATTTAGTTCGGGCTTAAGAGCTTATTTTCACTTTTTAAGTCGTAATAAGCTGTTAGGGGTGTTTTATTTGCAGCCATGGCAAATAATTTATTTGCACTTAAAAAGTATTTTCACTTTTATAAACTTTTTTTTAGTTCCTAAATTATTGAAATGATGTGAAGATGATATGCTGTGTATTTTATTTGCAGCCATGGCGGGTAGACCATTCAGTCAGCGTATGCTTATATGGAGCCTCGGGTCGGTTAGGTGTGGAGTCAGATGGTTACGGTGCACATGGGTGAGCCTGCACTTATTTAGTTCGCCTATTGGGACGGCAACACATTTTGTATTTGTGTTTGCAACCACGGTGACCATGGCTTACCTATTTTCGTTCGCACCACATGTATGCACAAATGAATGAGAAAAGGAGTGTGAGAGAGAAGTGATATGATCCGGGGCAGATTTGATGATATTTCTTTCGGGTTTGGGCTTACCAAAAGCCAAATGGGCCACAAAGTTTTGATCAACAGAACTCGGTAAATGTTATGTATTATAATATGGTTACCTACGGCTTTCTGATGTGTATGACGTGCAGTATAGTTCAAGAGATCATGATTTGAATCTGACTTCAAGAAAAGCACAATAAGCTGGTAAAGATTTAATCGTTGAAGTTGGTTTCGTTCTGTTTTTATAAATAAATGTGTTCTTGATTATGGTTATTGTTTGTTTTCATGTTAAATATACGGTTGATGTTTGGGGCATAAAGTTGGAGTCTGCGCATTTGGGGGCTGAAGGTGTTTAAACAGGGGCTGGAATCTGCGCGTTGGGGGGCTGAAATGGCCGGATTTGCAGACTGAAATGGGTGACTTTAAACGGCCAATAAATAGGTGAGTTTCTCTTTTGCTTATCTTTCAAATTGTTTATTTGATTCCACATTTTAATAATGTTTAGAAAGCACCCAAATTGAAGCGAAGAAGGATTTTTAAGATTTGTTAATAAGGTGGGTTTTGTAAGTGTCTATGTACGGCCGTGCTTAACACGTTATTGGTGAAAATGCTTATAGAGTTTGGGTTCGGGTTTGTCTAATGGTATTGCATTGGTTTTACCTATTTTTCTGACAAATTATCTGTTCCGTTGACCAAATTTGCAATAAAGTTACCTCACATGAACAAGATGCCGTTACTGTTACAGTGCCCGACGACGTGAAGTCTTTTGCTGGCAAGTATGGATCAACGACGTAACTTAATAGCACGGGTACATATAACCAACAGTGGCTTTGGTATTTCGGTTGGACAAAGTCATAATCTTCATAAAAATAATATTGTAAGTATCTTTATACAGGCTTTGAATTCCTTTACTTCAAAAGGTTGTTTGGATTGACTTATTCTGAAATGGTTATGTCGTTAAAAGTAAATGCTTTTAGTGTAAAGAAAATAGACTCAAATTTATTTATGTGCAGATAATTAGTAAACAGGGTGTTTGGGTTAGCATCGTAAACAACAAGGTTCATTAGAAAAAGTAGTGATTGCAAGTCATGAATGTTTGTAAAAGTTTATTACTGGAGTATTTGACAGGTCGCTGTAGCCGGTGTTAATCTTTCAGATAACTATATTATGCTTCTGAACCTAACTATTAAAGAGTTGAAATATAAGTATTAGATTGACCCTTTTATATTAGATTGCAATTAAGCTAGATTGCAATTAAGCTAATATCATAGTGAGCAAATATTTGGCTATCAGTCACATACAGTCAAATTGTTGGTTATCAACTTTCTATTCAATTTGCAAAATGTACATGAAGTAATTATCAGTGTGAAATTCGCCACAAATATCAATTGCAATATTGCACTTTAAATATGATGGTTTGCTGATGCTTGGTTGGCTGATGCTTTCGAACAAAGTGTTACTACAGACACATGTTCCTACGTTTGAACAGGCCAGGAACCTTGATCACTTACATATGCTTATTACACTTGCAATCAGTAATTATAAGGCGAAAACGGTAGTAAAATGCTTTTGATTTTCTATAATCGAGTTGGCTTACAGAACATGAGTTACACAGAAGAGAGCGGGGCTTAATTCCATTGATTTGGATGAACTTTTTAGGGAGCTTCAAACTCCTTTAGGCATCACACAATGCGAGGTTAGTTTGGTGGTTTCCTTTGCAATTCCAATCTTCAAATATGGCAATAGGAATGTTGCGAACCTGTTTTGCCCCACTTTGAAAGTTTGCCCGTTTAGACTTTTGTTGATATGAGATTACCAAAATTCTACGGCAAAAATAAACAGGCCTGCCTGCAACTCAGCGGACCGGTGCCATTGAATTTAGGGGTGTTTGGGATTGGGATGTATTAATTTTGGGATTTTTGTGAAATGGTTCATGAAAAGCCGAAAACCTGAAGTTCATAGTTTTTAGAATTTCTATGTGGTTTGCAGTAGTAAATTAATCTGTCGCCATTGATCCATATATAAAAAAGGTACTAGGACCACACCGAATGTTCAGATTTATAATTTTCTATATATAAATCTGAGCAATTTTTTTTGGGTTGTGCAGATTTGCTTGCAGTTTGCTTTGGCAGGGAATGAGGCAGATATGTATAACGCCAAGCATGGATGTATCAACCAATGATACCAAGGATGTATGTGTTCTTTTTAGACTGTGCATATTTTAGATATTAGAACATGAAAATTAGCGCTTTTATCGGCCTTTATCGTTACTTCTTGCTTGATCAGGCTGTGAAGGAGAACATATTGATGCAAATTACCAACGCATCTCAAATGGTTAAGCGTGAAAAGGATCCCCATGTTGCATTTTCATTAATAACTGATGGGAAGACACGAACTTATGCATTGGAGGACGATTTAAAGCATGAGTTCTTGAAGCTAGCCATTGTTTGCGCTTCAGTCATATGTTGTCGTGTTTCTCCAAAGCAAAAGGCATTGGTAAGATCTGTTTTGTGGCTGACTAAATATGCCACTTCACTTTTTAAAATAAATGTCGTTAGTAGATTTATTCAACTTGAAAAAGCACCTGTGGCCTGATGAGACGAAAAGTGTACCCGTTTTAAGGGGTCATTTAAGCCCTAATTCGAGTAAATGTGATCAAATATTGACCTAAATCGTTCCTTTTGTCATTTTAGGTACTTTTGAGAAGAATTCTGGAAAACATGTAAATTTAGACGTTTTGGAGCATAAAAGTGAAGAAAATGACAAAGTCTCAAAAGAAGCTGGAAAACCTTCTTGACGGCGTCAGAGTCACAAGGTGACGCCGTCAGCCAACGTTGGGACCAAAGGAGTAGAATCAGATTACACTAGGACGCCCTATGAAGAAAACAGATGTTTACACCTGACGGGCGTCAGGTGTTAGAGGAAGTAGCCGTCAGGTGTATGCTAAAGGAGTGACGGCCCAGAGCTTAATTACAGTTACTGCGTCAGAAGATAGATCTAAAGGCCATCCGGAACCCTAATGGCAGCGAGCTGACGGCGTCAGAGCGTATAAGCTGACGCCGTCGAATGTAAAATCTATATATACTTTTCTATTTTTTCATTCAGTAGTGGGGAACTTTTGGTGCAAGTTTGGAAAACCCTAGAGACGAATTTTGCTGTGTTTTTCACAAGGGTTTTTCACCCTTGAATCCTTACATATTCAATTAAAGATAAGTCCTCACTTAAATTAATCACAATATTTCTTTGGTGTTGGTTAATCATATCTTATGCTATGTCTTTCAATTAACATGCCTAGCTTAGGATTTTCTTGTGTTGCTTAGAGCTAATGAAACCTAACTATTGAGTGTAATTGGTGATTGGTGTGTGTATTACTTTTCTTGGTATGAATGTTTCATCAATGTTAGGGCCTTTAAGAAAACTGGCTAAACTCCTATTATGGTGGTGTTTAAACATGCTGAACGTCTTAAGAAACATGTACTAAATGCAGTATACATGTAGGTTATTAAGGTAGTAATTTAATCGCAATGAAGCCACTGTTTAACAATCCCATCTCTCTTCTT